>CATIWR010138979.1:0-14514 GCA_949677035.1 Omphalea diandra | reverse complement strand
CAAAAATTATTGAGTTAAAAATTTGTGAACTCAAGATTAAAAAATTCAAACATTTTCATTCAATTGTATCTAAAGTTTCTAATTAAGTAAATTACATCATAATTTAATGAATTGGGTTCAATCATATACCAAGTCAAAATTAGTATTTAATAAAGTGTATATTTAGATTCAATTGACCCTTATATTTTTTTAATTAGTTCATTCAAATTCAAAATTAAGTTTAAATCTTACTAAGTTTATATTTTTATTTTTACTCAATTTAAATATTTTTCACAAAAATATCAAAATTTTATTTTTTTTTAGTTGATAAATAAAATTATTTTATATTTTAAAATTATAAATTTTATTTTTATATATTTAAACAATAAATTAATAAATCCTTAATTTTTATAATGTTTAGATTCATATAATGTAATTGATTTTTAAATAGTTTTTTAAAATTTTTATTTTAAATGGTGCAAATAATTTAGTATTTAAAATATATAAATTAAATTTTTTAAGAAGAGTATGAAAGAAAATTATTTGAAATGAGAGGTTGAGAAATTAATTAATTATAAATTTAAATTTCACAATTTTTTGATTTTTAAATTTAAATATAAAATTATCAAATAAAAGAATATAATAAATTTATTTAATTAAAAGTGAGATTAAATTGAATAAAAATAAAAATATCAACTTAATTAAGTCAATGTAATTGATTTTTTAAACATTTCCTAAAGTTTTTTAAATGATTTAAATAATTTATTATTTCAAATATAAAAATTCAATTTTTAAAAAGATATTGAGAGAAATTCTTTTAAATGAGATATTGAGAGATTTTATGAATTATAAATTTAAAATTTAGAAATTTATAGATTTAAATATAAAATTATAAATTTTCATATAAAAGTATATAATAAATTTATATAAGCAAAAAAGGGGACTAAATTGAATATAAAAAAAATATCATCTTAGTTAAGTTCATGTAAATAATTTTTTAAATATTTTTTAAAAATTTTATTTAAATAGTTTAAATAATTATTATTTAAAATATAATAATTAAATTTTTTAAAAAGTGATTGAGAGATTTTATGAATTATAAATTTAAATTTTTAAATTTTTATTCTTTAAATTAAATATAAAATTAAAATTCATCATCTAAGAATACAAAATAAATTTAATTTTCAAAAAATGAGATTAAATCAAATAAAAAATAAAAATATCATCCTAATTAAACTCATGTGGTTGATTTTTTAAATATTTCTTAGAAATTTTAATTTGAATAGTTTAAAATTCTATTATTTAAGATGTAAAATTAATTTTTTTAAGAAGATTGAGAGAAATTTTTTTAAAAAAAAAAACATTAGAGATTAAGAGATTTTATGAATTATAAATTTAAATTTTAAATATTTTAAATTTAAATTTAAATATAAAATTAAAATTCATATACAAAAATACATGATAAATTTAATTAAGTAAAAATAAGATTAAATTGAATAAAAATAAAAATAGTATATTAATTAAGTCGTGAACTTAATTTTAGGTTTAATTAAACTAATTGAAAAAGTATAAAAATCAACTGAGTCTAAATGCAATTTACTAAATTTTGATTTTAACTTGAGATATAAGTAAAATTAATTTATCAAATTACGATGCATTTGACTCAATTAAAAGTTTTTGATATAAATTAAAATCGCATAAAGGTTTGAATTTTTTAGTAATTAAGCTAAATTTTTATCATAATTTTTTAAAATAATTTAGTATGCAAAAGAAATTTATTATAATTTTACTTATTTTTTATAATAATTGTAATAAATTTGATTTTTATCATGATAAATCACATATTAAGACAAATATAATTTTATCACATAAATTTTTATCATAATATACAATTTTTTATAATGAATGATTTTCTATCATTGAGCATTATATGTTTGTTTGTAAATTAATTTAAATTACGATATATGACTTGAATATAATTTTATATGTACTTAATTCAATTGTTTTCATTATATATAGCCATTAGCCTAAAAAATAATTTATATTTAATTTATTAAGCATTTAAATAAAACAAAGAATTTTAATTAAGTTTCATTTTTTATAAAATCTATCTTACTAAAAATAATTTTTTAAGAGACAATTATTATTTCTTTCTTAACAAATTTTGAGAAAATATGACATAAATAATAAAACAAATTCAAATGAACATTTTAAAATTAAATAATAAAATAGTTGATTTGAACCAACCCAAAATAACAATTTTAACAGTAAACTTGAATCAACTCAAATCTTTTATACATGCTCAACTCGATGGGTGATCTGGACCCGCCCAAAATTCAGGCAACTTGAGAACGACTCAATCCGTTTGTCACCTCTCATTACATATGAATATTATGTTTTCATATAAATTATACTTTAAAAAATTATAAAAGTGACTTTAAAATTATACATAAAATATTAAACTTTTAACTAAATGAGCTAAATTTCACTCATTGTATATAGATTTTTTAATTAGTAAAACATATAAATTATATTCTTTATCTTAACATTGTACTCATTATTCATGGTATATAGCTTTGCAATTAAATGAAAAATTAAATCAGAATTTTGTAACACAATTTTTAATTATAATTATAAAATAAATAAACCCTAATTATATGATACCGTGTTATAAAATAATGAAAATTTTTCTATCTTTGAAAGGAACATCTTGTTATAGAGAGAACACAAATTTTTATATATTCTCAATAATTTGATTGTGTTATAAAATAAAAATTAATAAAAAGAAAAAGAATAACTTAATTATTGCAAGAATTAAAATTTTTTACTTTTGGTTGTAGAATCAAATATTTTACTCAGGTTAATTACTATTAATGGTGGCAGTTTTTTATTCGACCCTAACTGCCTGAAAATTAATTCAAATCTAATTTGATATGAATGAAAATTTAAAACAACCTAATTTGAAATGATTTAAAAAAAAAATACAACTTGATCAATAATAAAAACTTAAGTTCATATTCTTCAATCATGTTGATAAAACTTTTTTGAATTTATAACTCAGTGATTCGTGTGTTTCATTTTATCGCTATTTTAAACCATAAAATATTTAAATGAGTCCGATGAGAAAAACATCAACAAAAAAATTATTACTTTTAATATTTCTATTATGCTATAACAATATGTATACATTAAAAAGAAAGATTTAGATCTCGTAAAAGGTATCACTGTAAATAAGGGTGAACACAAATCAGCTTAAACTGCTTGAACCAAATCAATTCGGTTTAAGTATATATTAGGTTAATTCGATTTGATTCGATTGTTTTTTAAAAAAATTCAATGAGTTTAGTTTGGTTTCATTTTTACTAAAAAATTTTGGTTTAGCTAAATCAAATTGAATTTATTTTAAATCAAATTAAAATATATTGGATCTATATTAAATCAAACCAAGATGGTTTATACCTATTTAACGTTCATTATTTATATTAAAAATATAAAATATTGTAATATTCCATAAAAGTTAAATTTATATAAGTATTTTTATCAAAACTATATATATATATATATAACAAAAAAAAAACAACAACAACAACAACGATAATAATAATAATAATACGTATTTGATTTTAAAATATTTTGAATACAAAATAACAAGATACTAAATTTGCTTTTTATGTATTTTTTTTTTATGTATACAACTTTGCTTTTTATGTGTAAAAAAAAAAAAAGCCACTTAATCCCACTTTGTATCTCAATTATTTAAATGTTAGTTAGAAGTATAAATAAAGTTTTTTTTTTTTCATAACAGAATAAGTATTTATCATTTTTATTTCATAAGTTATATTTTTCATCATGTATATTATGTACCAATTTCTATAATAAATTGTCTCTAAGTTTAAGCAAACTATATTATACATATTAGTATATGTATATATCTATTCCACCAAACTTTATTGTACCAACTCAAACTTATCTTTTTATTTAGTAGTGTCGATTGTCTAAAATATTATAAAAACTTTTAACTTAGTGGTATATGATGATACTTTCTTTTTATATTTGGCCCTATATTTATTTGTAATATATCAAGCTATTGGCTACCTTTTTTTGTACAATACTGTTCTAAATTCTTTCTACAATAATAATTTTTCTTTTCTTGGTTTATGAAATCGAATTCATAATTGTCCTATATTGTTTCTATAATGTTATTATATAATTATTCTTTGTTTAAATGTGTATGAATAATTTTTTAAAACAAATGCACGAATACTATAGTTGAAGTTTTATCTTGTATTGTATGCTTATATTCTAAATTATATATTTTCACTCTCATTCCAAATAATCTTTTAAATTTATAAATTCATAGTATAACTTGTGATTTGAATCATTAATTTAATTACTTTATTATTTTAACAATTTATATAAAAAAGTTTGGGTCATTCAATATCTATCTTTGTTTCAAATTTTATATAACTATTGTCCTAAAATCTTTTAGTTTCTTATGAATCAACTTATATGGAGACTAATTATCTATCTTAAAATTATATAGGAAATCCATACCCTTCTTATGTGAATTGAGATTATCTATTTTTGTGTTTGGACTTAGCTTATATTATAAACTATATGGACTTAGCTTATATCTAAAGTTCAGGTGAGTGACAATTATAGCATATGACGCACATTTTTTACCCTTTTAAAACTTTTTAGCATGAAAATATTTATATATTTGATAATAACTTTCTATACGTATTTTATAAAATATTTCTTTTTGAAATGAATCCTTAGCAAATTGATTTCATCACCTACTTATATCTATTTATGAATTAATGGATAAAATATTTATTAAATATCCTACGTATTTAGAGCTAACAAGTTTTCAAAAACAAACCTTTAAATTATTTTAGATTTCATCTGATACTTTAAATTTGTAGTTTGATATGGTGAATCTGAATGCTTTGAATATTTTAATTTAATTTATTGTTTCAAGAGTACTCAAACCTTGAACTATTAACATTTGAATTTTAAGAACTGTTATTAATATTATTTTTGATATTTGAGTTTATGTTATTTGAATTCCAATTTATGATTTGCTACCCATTTGTATAAGTTTAGATTTTAAAACCGATATTTAATACTCAGTTATTTGTATCTGATTATTTGTTATTTTAGTCTTATTGTGTGGACCATCACGATAATAGGATTGGATTATTTGTTGTCATGCATCATAATTCATTAAGTATTGCATTAGAGTTATGTATTGATATCTATATAGGAGGTGATCTATATTTGATTATCTAGTTGCGCGTTTACCAACTCAGCCTTTGGCGATGTGAACTATCATTACCTTGAAATACTATACCGAAAGGATTTATGGTGAAATATTTTATTAGTTTAAATGGATTGATGTTGATTTTAATATCTTTATTGGTTTAAAATCTTTAACTAGATTTTTTAAACTGTTGTAGCATTAACATATTTAAAAATATAAGACTATTGTAAAATTATTTGAGCGGTTGTTTGTCCATATTTTCATTGTGTGCTATAAATTATCATTCATTGAGTATTAGATCAATCCACGTCTGCTTTTTTTCTTTCTTCAAATTATTAGTTACTTGTAGCTAATCCAAGTATTGATCTGTTTTTCCTTAGAGGATCTATTTCATCTATTTTGGTTTCTTGTATCTTTTGGGTATGCTTGAACATCATTTTTCTCAGACTAATTTTTATTGTAATCATTGGATGATTTTAATTGATTTTATTCTGTAGAGATTTTCACAGTTTACTGTGAGATTTTATCGATATTTTCTAAATTGATATTTTTACACATTCAGATATAGTCATATTAAGTTAATAAGTATTGATTTCTTTTGGTATTCCTTAGCAATATATTTTATGTCTAGGTTTGCATGAATTAATATAACTATCACCATAGAGCGTCAGACTATGATTGAGCAACCAACTGCACTATCTCAACCGATTAGAGCCTCCTCTGCACCTATTCCTACTGAGGCACCTAGTTCCACCAGAGTTACTATAACAAACTTAGCTATAGGATTGCAGGGAGTAAATCGAGTTGTTAATGTTATCTCTAGGTTGATCGCACATATTCAGTAATAGACTGTAATTGCACCTACAACAACTGCAACTTAATTTAGTGTTACAATGACTTTATAAAGCTTAAGCTAAAGAAATTTTCTAGGGAAGACCTTTTTGTAGATCCTATGGATTTTTTGAATGATATGGATTGGTGCTATGAGGTTCTTGGTTATATATTGATAAGATGGTACTCTTAGTAGGGCATCAGTTGGTATTTGACTAATAAGAATAGTATACCAGAGGGATCTCTTTCTTAGCCCGAGTTTCATATTCTCTTTTTGAAGCATTTCTTTCCTGAGAGAATTCGAGGTGCTAAAGCTAGATAATTTAAGGCATTGAAACAAAAGGGCATGATAGTTGTATAATATAAGGTGAAGTTTACTAAATTGGCTTGTTTTGGCAAGCATTTGATTCCTAATGAGCAAAGAAAGGCATATAGATTTTGAGTAGGGATTGCGAGATAAGCTAGCTGATCACATTGTTCATTTACGTCCCACCTTTAAAGAGGTTGATTAAGCTAAACAGATGGAGATGTTTGATAATGTGCGTAAGGCTTGTAAGGAACATAAATGATCGAAAAGTGAGGGTTAAAATAACTAGTACAACAAAGTTAGTAACATTGGTAAAGGACAAAGTGGTTAGAAATCATATCAAGATAGGTAAGCATCACAAGGGATTGGGTTTCAGTATTCTAAAGGTAGACTGAGTCAAGGGCAGTTATCTCACACAGGTGTTACACCCTATAGTTAGAGCATTATCGATTTCTCTAGTACCATATGTCATTACCATGGTAAATCTCATGATGGTCGTCCATGCTATTGGGTGATAGGAGCTTGCTTTAGATATGGACAGATGGGATATTATTGAAAGGATTGCCTTTCAGTTGGGACTATATAGAGATTTGGTTAAGTAACACTTCCAGCATCGGTTATCTAGGCTCAATTAATTTCACAATATGGCAGTAGAGATCGAGGTTCTAGTAATCATGTTTAGGGTGGTAGGAATAAAGGCAGAGGATTTATTTAGGCTCAGGGACAAACATCTAGTAAGAGAGGACAAGATAGAGTTTTTGCCATGACCTAGCTGGACACACAAACATCTAATGCAGTTGTTACAGGACATTGCCTATTTATTCTTTTAATGCTAGAATTTTGTTTGATCCTAGCTCCACACATTCTTTTGTCTCTCTATATTTTTCTTTGAGGTTTGAGACGTTTGCTACACCTTTAGACTATCCTTTATCAGTAGTAAAATCTATTGGAGATATTGTAGACACTGATTTAGTATACAAAGATTATGTGGTACTAGTTAAGGATAAAGAGTTAGTTGCAAACCTTGTGATTCTAGAGATGTTAGAATTTGATGTCATCTTAAGGATAGATTAGCTAGCTTCTTATCATACCTTTTTAGATTGCTTCAACAAAACTAGACCTTCAGGATTCTTTGTGAGGTGGAATTTCAAGTTTAGAAAGATTGCAGTAATGCTCCAAATACCCTCATTTCTACAATCAGTGTGAGAAGGCTATTGCGTAAGAAATGTCAGGGTTATCTTACTTATGTCAGAGATGCTTAAGCAGAAGGTGTTAATTTAGAACAAATTCTAGTTGTTAGGGAATTTATTGATGTATTTTTTAATTTTCCAAGTTGCCTCCAAAGCTAGAGATTGAGTTTAGTATTGATTTTGTTCTTGGAATTGGCCCCATATCCATGCCTCCCTATCGCATGGCACCTATTGAGCTCAAGGAGTTGAAGGAACAATTATAAGACTTATTGGATAAGGGTTATATTCAATCGAATGTTTCTCCTTGAGGGTGTTTTAGTGTTATTTGTGAAGAACAATGATGGGTTTATGAGACTATATATAGACTACAGACAAATGAACAATGTTACTGCGCATAATAGGTATGCCCTTCCATGCATTAATGATTTATTTGATCAACTTTAGGATGCATAGTACTTTTCAAAAATTGATCTTTATTCTGGATATCACCAGCTGAGGATAAAGAAGGAGGACATAACTAAATTTGCCTTCATGATATTATGAGTTTCTTGTGATGTTGTTTGGTCTGACTAATGCCCCTACTACTTTTATGGACCTTAATAATAGGGTCTTCAAGCCTTTTCTAGATAGATTTGTGATAGTGTTCATTGATGATATTCTGGTGTATTTGAAGAGTAAGGAAGAGCATGAGCAGCATTTGAGACTTGTTCTTCAAACTTTATAAAATCATCAACTATAATCTAAGCTCTCAAAGTACGACCTTTATTGGGCATGTAGTATTTAAGAATGAAGGGAATGTTGATCAAAAGAAGGAAGATGTAACAACCATTTTCATTTATTAACCATGTCATTCATGTCAAGTATTCCTATGCATAAAGGTTAACTCATCATTCATGCACAACCCAACATATATTTAATGTATACATATGTTGATCCATTTAATGTTAGTAAATATAAACTGATTCCTAACTAGGTATATATACATGAAATGAGGAGAAAGAGAGTGTGATTCAGCAGACGACCTATGCTTCATGTATCTATATGCAAAACTTTATGCTCCAAAGTACCCAAATCTTATACTTCAGTATCTAAAAATAATTGTAATGTAATGAGTCGTGACTCAATGAATAAAAATAATAATCAAATTCTAATGGCTCAACTAATAATCAAATCTTATTAGGATATGTTATAAGTATAAGAAGTGACTAAGTAAGTGCAGATGTAATAGATTGATTTTGTCATTACCTTATAAGGCAAATACTACTCTTGAGAATTCATGTGATTCAAGCGACATTTGAATTTTGTTGGCCAGCATATAAAATATGATTCATTTGATCAATAACATGTGCCATAATAGGACATATTGGTCCATTTTTTCAAATGATTTGCAAGTGTTTGACAAGTTGATCACAATATCCTTTTAGTTTTATATGCAAGTGTTTATTCACAATGATATACCAAGAAATCATTAAGAACATATAGTTTTCACTTAACTAGTATTCAAATGTAACATGTCACAATTCAATCACATATACATGTAATATAACACAACCATATCATAAAATCATCACACATACACATTAGAATTCAATTATAGCTTGTACTCACCTTTAATGCAACCAACTTTTATGGTAGGTTTGAACCTCTCCCTTGGGCTTACTCAATGTGCTGAGATCCTAACATTTGATACATATATCATTACAAAATGTCAAAATGAGTTTACATGCATGGTATGCAAATATGGTCATGTTTCATGCATGTGGACCTAATATTTAAACTTATTATTCTTGTATAAAAGTTTCATCTTACTATACTCTCACAACAATAACTCTTGATATACTTATCCAAATGACTAGATTCTTTTTCTACATAAAATAGACACATAATGATACAACATATTCAAAATTTAGATAATATAAGGCCTATATGAAATATAGTGAATTTTTTATTTATTCCCTGTTTCAATGTGATCTCAATCTAATCAAATCTTATAATCTTAGGCATATCTCAAATTGTACAAATACAATTGCAAAAATGATTTCCCACCAATTAAAAAACACATAAAGGTACATTTTTTTTATATTTTACACATTATCTAATTCAACCTATAAGTTTACCAAAATAAATAGTCAATCTTAGGGTGAGTAGGTTTCAACATATTGAGAATCAATCACAATGAAAGAATAATATCTCATCAACGATGATATATTTGGTAAAACTATTTTACAAACATATATATTAGACAACTCTACAAATGTTAAGTTCGGAACATCACCAAGTTCCCATTTTATAGCCATCAAATTCTTGAAAAATAGAACTAAGATATTAAACAGATTTCATCAAGTTCATAGTCATTCACAATTAAAAAGCAATATTTCTTTCCACATAAGAAATTAAACAAAACTAATTTACAAAAATTGAGAGGGGATATAGCCTTACAAATTTTATATTTTGAACTTTGTCTAAATTAGTACATAAGGTCATCAAAATATATCAAAATAGCTAGACTAAGGAGATGTTGGCAGGTTGTGAACTAGTCCTAATGAAGGAGCCATAGGTTTTTACACACACTATATTAGGCAAAACTATTTTACATGCATTTATATGAAGTATAAACCTACAAATTTTATGTTTTACACTTTCCCTAATTTCTCTTCTAGTGTTATGAAATCATGGGTGCAAAAATCTGCTCTTATAACAAACCAATACAATCAGCTCTTATTTCTTTGAAGTTTCAACCTTTATACATGAGCTCTACCTCAAATTACTCTATAATTATTACTAATTATGCATGTTTAACATGTA
The DNA here is from genome assembly GCA_949677035.1 of Omphalea diandra. NCBI lineage: Eukaryota > Viridiplantae > Streptophyta > Magnoliopsida > Malpighiales > Euphorbiaceae > Omphalea > Omphalea diandra. Next base: position 4,139 of record CATIWR010138979.1, on the reverse strand, counting down.
ATTGGAGAGGAATTTCATGTGACAAAAAGATAAAATCATTTACCCTTTTTTGCCAAAATTAGAAAAGTTTAAGGTTTTTTCCTAGGTGGCTTATAAAATCACTTACCCTTTTTTGTCAAAACTAGAAAAGTTTAGGGTTCCTTCTTAGGTGGCTTAATTTTTCTCTCTCTTCTTCTTTTTCTTTCTTCCTTAGCTCTCTTATTCTTTTACTGCCTCTCACATTTTTCCTTTCAAATCTAATCATAAAGGAGGAGAAATTCAATGTGTACACCTACTCTAATAAGAAAAAATCATGGTAGCTTACTACCATTGGCTGGAAGTTCAATTTTCCTCTTTTAGTTTCTCTTCTTCACTCCATCACCTTCGTCCATCTTTTAATCCCTATATACTCATTGTACTTTTAAATAAGTTCGAAAATACCATTATTTATGATACTATAATATGCATAAATATATGATAATTTGTCATGCAACTATGCAAACATCACATATATGTTTGAGTTCCCTAAATGTAATGGTACAAGTGTCATCGTCATGCTTATCAAATTTACATATCTATTGATCATTTATCCAATGCATATGTTCATATGGGATTGCAAATCATTTATGCAATGAATATCTTCATGTGAGAGTGCTAATGAATGAGGATAGAGATGTTACATTTCTTCCCCTCTTATAAATCCTCAAGATTCAATACTAAGGATAGGGATGTTACATTTCTTCTCATCTTATACTTTTAAATAAGTTCCAAAATGTCATTATTTATGATACTATAATATGCACACAATATATGATAATTTGTCATGTAACTATGCAAACATCACATATATATTCAAGTGCCCTAAATGCAATGGTGCAAGTGTTATCGTCATACTTATCAAATTCACATATCTAATGATCATTTGTCTAATGCATATGTTCATGGAGGATTGCAAATTATTTATGCAATGAATACCTTCATGTGAGGGTGATAATGAATGATGATTGGGATGTTAAATTTCTTACACTCTTATAAAGAATTTCATCCTTGAGATTCAATACTAAGGAGCTTAAGACTCATTTAACTACAACACCGATGTTAGCTCTTCCTTTTAGTGTTGGTGGCTATGCAATGTATTATGATACCTCGAGGGTTGGCTTAAGGTGTGTTTTGATGTAAAATGGTCTAATTGTTTATGCCTCAAGCCAGCTAAAGAGACACGAGTAGAGTTATCCTACTCATGATCTATAGATATCGATGGTAGTTTTGCCTTCAAGATGTAGAGACACTATCTAAATGGTGAGACATGTGAGATCTTTTCATATCATAAAAGTCTCAAGTACATGTTCAATCAACGAGATTTTAACCTTAGTTAGAGGAGGTAGGTAGATCTATTTAAAGATTATGATTGCACTATATAGTATCACCTTAGCAAAGCTAATGTCATCGTAGATGCTTTGAGCATAAAATCTTTTGGTAGTTTAGCTTATATATTTATTGTCAAAAGGCCTTTGATGAGCGAGATGCATTAAACGGAAGATTAGAGGTTATAGCTTGATATCTCATTTGGAGCTTTCTAGCTCAATTTTCAGCTTAGCTCTATCCTATTGGATCAGATAAAAGCTAACCAACACCAAGATTGAGGCTTGAGTAAGATTATGAATGGTGTCCATCAAGGTTACAACAATAATAGGTGAGGATGAAGTTCTTCGTTATGGTTCTAAATTGTATGTTCCTAGAGTGGAAGGTTTTATAAAAGAAATTTCGAGTGAAGCACACAACTCAGCTTATATAGTGTGCATTCGGGTTCAACTAAGATGTACCATAATCTGAGGAAGTTCTACTGATAGATAAAATAAAAAAACGCATTACATAATTTGTCGTTAGCTACCTAACTTACCAGTAGGTTAAGGCAGAACATCAGAGACCATATAGATTGCTTAAGCAGTTAAAAATCCCTTAGTGGAAGTGGGAGGAGATTGTCATGGATTTCATTATTAGATTACCACGTACTCGAAAGGGCTATGATTTTATCTAGGTGATTGTTAATAGGCTAATAAAATATGCTCATTTCTTAGCTGTGAAGACTATTTATATTATCTCACAATTAGCTTAGCTGTATTTAGATGAAATTGTTAAACTCCATGGAGTTCTAGTCTCTATTGTGTTTGATCATGGTGCACAATTTACATCTCGATTTTGGAAGAAATTATAGGAAACTTTAGGGACTCAGTTACATTTTAGAACTACTTTTCACCCTTAGACTAACTGATAGTCTAAGAGAACTATCCAAACCTTGGATGATATGTTTCACGCCTGTTTAATGGATTTTAAAGGTAGTTGGGATGATCATTTACCTTTAACGGTATTTGCTTGCAATAATAATTACCAAGTTAGTACTGGGATGACACCTTATGAGGCTTTGTATAGATGGAAATGTAGATCGCTTATTTATTAGGATGAGATTGGAGTGAAGCGACTGACTAGACCATAATTGATACAACAAACATTAGGCAAGGTTCATTTGATCTGTGATAGACTTCTAACTACTTAGAGTCGACAGAAAGGTTACACTAACCTAAGGTGTAGGGAAGTGGACTTGTCTATTGGTGATCATATGTTTTTGAGAGTTTCTCCTATGGAATGAGTCATGAGATTCAAAAAGAAAGGGAAATTGAGTCTTCACTGCATTAGTCCTTTTGATATCATTGAGAGAGTTAGAGAGGTAGCTTGTCAACTGGCTCTTCCACTAGACTTTTCACATGTGCATCCCGTACTCCATGTTTCCATGTTGAGAAAATACATTTCAGACTCGACACATGTTTTGCATCTACAGATGGTACAATTTAAAGGTGATTTGTCCTACGAGGAACAACCAACACAAATTCTAGACTGTCAAATTAGGAAATTTTGTTCTAAGACATTACCTTGATCAAAGCCTTGTGGCTTAATTAGGCGTAATTACTATAGCAGTAAAGTCACTTGGGAGACAAAATTTGAAATAAGAGCTAAATATCCTTATTTGTTTAAGTCTCATGCTAAAATTCTTTATTTTATTTATTTATTTGTCTTCAAGTAAATTTCTGTTTATTCAAATTTGGGATTAAATTTTTATAAGAAGGGGAGAATGTAATATTCCATAAAAATTAAATTTATATAAATATTTTTATCAATATATATATATATATATAATGAAAGCATTGGTTATGAACAATCATCGGCAAACAAGTTTAACTTCAATATTTAATGCTTAACTTTATAATCCTATCTTAAATATTTAATGCTTGCTGTCGAGAAGCATGAAGACAAAAAGATATGTCATCAGCAAATATTATGGTAGAAATAGGAGGACATCTTCTGTTAAGTTTAACTTCAATTATGAGTCTAAATGAAATAGAATGCCTTAAAAAAGCAAAGAAAGTATTGGTTATGAACAAAAATAGATAGGGAGAGATAGGATCTCCTTACCTTAACCCTCTGAAAATTTGAAATAAGAAGGAACTCCCTATTAAAGGATATTGCAAAAGACACTATGGTGACACTTTGCATGATAATGTGGATAAAGTCATTATGGAAATCCATTTGAACCCTGATAGATCGAAGAAAACTCTAATCAACCCTATCATATGCTTTAGAAATATCTAACTTAACTGCCTTTTTTGCATTTCTAAAAGAGCATGGTTGTTTTAAAGCATGCATAAATTCATGAGCAATTAGAATATTAACTTGGATACGTCTACTTGGAACAAAGGCAGATTGGGAAAGATCTACTAAGTAATGAAGATAAGGTTTCAGTTGGTTAACAATAATCTTGGTTATAGTTTTATAGGTTACATTACAAAGACTTATTGGACGAAACTAGTTGAGCACAATTTGATTCATCTGCTCGAGGAGGTATTTGGATGAGAAAAATCTAGGGACTGCTAGGAACAAATTTTCCTCAATGATGGGCCAAAAATGTTGATAAAATATAGCTAAAACTCTGTCAAGCACAGGTGCTTTTAAATGATAAGTGTTGGACTAGGATAATTAATCTTAGGTTTAAAACTCTTTTGATCTTGACAAAGTAGATTGATCATCACTAATGTTTCAAATAAGTGTTGATTTTGCAGAATTGAATCATTCCCTCTAGAAGAAATAAAGAAGTTGATGAATTTCGA
>CATIWR010138958.1:0-23302 GCA_949677035.1 Omphalea diandra | reverse complement strand
GTGTTTTAATGGCTAACACACAACCTTACAACAAAGTGTTTTCTAGGCTAACACAAAACCTCACTCAAGTGTTTCAACAGGCTTACACTTAAACCTTTCTAAAAGTGTTTTTGCAGGCTAACACAAAACCTTACAATTTGGTGTTTAATGCTCACATCTAACACATGTAAAGAAGATGAAGAAAATGAGTAGCAAAGATTAAGAGCTTTCAATACTTGTAATAAATTTCTTAGCAACTTCATTCATGGCTGTTTGGTGGGGTATTTATAGCCAAACTTCACCAAAGAGCCGTTGCAGATCATAACTCACTAAATCTTTGAGACATGTTTGACATATTTTGCATTTAATGCTTGGCAGGGTGAAATCGCGGTCGCTACTGCCTTTCACGGTCGTGAAATCCAAATTCTTCAAGGGAAACCCCGTTTGTTTCTAACGGCTAGTCCACGTGGCAGCTTCTTATTAGTTCACTAGGAAAATATAGCCGTTGTCCTTCACCTACTTTCAGAAGTCGCGGTCGCGAGTTTTTCTTGAACAGGACGCAACAGAGGCCGCGAATCCAACTGCCAAATTGGTTAACTTTTTTTCACAAAGATCGCGGTCGCTACCAGCAAGATGTCTTCGTGATTTTTGACTTCCAATAGTCTTATGGGACACTTGTCAGGCTATGGTTGTGGACTTGCTTCCCTCTTGAATTTCTTTGAAATTCGTGGTCGCGACTTAACCGAGACTTCTACCGCGAATTCATCTGTGTCAATCTGACCTCTCTCTTTTTAAGGATCGCGGCCGAGAATGGCACTACGATTTTGCCTGCTTGATTTTCAGCATGTCTTAACATGAATCGCGGTTGCGAATCTTAGGTTGCGGTTGCGATTTACATGTTACTTTGGAATTTATCAAATTCTTCATTTCTTCTTGAGAGATTGATTCAATTCTGCAACAACAACACTTATTTGAAATATTAGTGATGATCAATTTACTTTGTCAAGATCAAAATAGGTTCTAAACCTAGGATTGATTATCCTAGTTCAACAGAGGGGATGATTCTTTTATGCGGGGCTCAAGGGATGACTGTACACATCGTGTGGAGGCCCACAAAGTTTGCTCTTAATTGTTTAGGGCCACGAGAGGGCCTATACTTTTGGATTAGGAGGATTAGAGCCAATAGTGGTAGGTGAGCTCGACCTTCTCCTTGATATCTCGGTCGAGTCATGCATAATATCATTGGTCAAGTTAATGATGGTGTTGGCAATTACTCGATCAGTGTGCACTTTTGAGCTAGTCGACACCACTTATGTGATTATCTTTTGGTTTATATCTTCATTCACTTTACCTTTGGTTCTACTTGCATGTCACTTACATGATATATCTTTTATAGATTCCTTGTGTCTGGGATAAGGCGATTGTGGACCTAATTATCAATTTGAAAGGACAATAAAATGACATACTTGGATGATATAGAGGTTAGTAGTTATTAAGAAATGCAAATTATGTATGCATGTGAGTGTACTTGTATGTTTAGTGTCTTATCCACCTTAACCATTATGTGTCTTCTAAGAGATGGTCCAATGCTTGACTCAAGAGTTACGGGATTTGGAGCAGTGACTAACGACAACTGAGGTCCAGATTGAATAAATGACACCATTGGGGAATCAAAATTTACTTCCATTCAATCTCTCATTCATTTTGAATATTTAAACTTGTTATTGAGTAAGTCCATTACATTCATGTAGCCTCCACTCTTTACCATGAGCATTAGGTTGCCTTTAGACAAACAAATGGTTCTCAAAACTTGAGACTTAAGCTCCATTTTAGCTTAGGAGATTATGAAGAGGATTAATCACTCATAAGCCTAATACCCTTAGGTATATCGAATAGGGGATTACAACAATAGCCCCTCAAGCTTATGGGAGCCATCAATTACAACAACCCTTTCAACCATTAGGTGCATATAGGAGCCAAAAGTACCTTGGAATAGGGCACCCCACTTGTTTACATTTTTTTTTCAAAGAATAGTGAAAGTCTTCTAAGAGCATAGCTAGGTATCCTTAACGTAAGCATAAATGTTACCCTACCCCTCTTGATGTAACTATCCCCCGCATGTAAATAAATATGTATCCACCTCCTCACTATGCAAATAATTTCTATCCATATCCATTTCCCCTTATAGGGATATCTTCCTTTTCATGTACATATTCCTTTAAATAATGTAAAAGGGTTTTTCCTTTTAGTACCCTTGTGTATATGTTATTATGAGACTCTAACTCTTCTTGGTCCAATGCGACCCTACATATTACCCTGTGATAACATAAGAATGAGACTGTTATAACTTCAATAAGTGTTGATGAAGAATAATAGTTATTGTCACTTCTAACTGCTAGTTTTGAAGAAAAGTTGTCAAATGGATATCAACTATTCCAACAACTAGTTTTGGAGCTTGGTTATTAAGGATTATTTTTGAAGTTTAGAAAGGTTAGAGAAAATGGGTAGAAATCATTATAAACATCTTCATAACTCCTTGTAACTATTTGTGCAAACCTTTTTAGGTGTTGCTTGTATTTTGGATAGAGTAAGACTTGTTTTTTATTACTCTTTTGAGAGTAAGTTTTCTTGAGCATTATGTTTTAGCTGCCTATTTGACAGGCATAAACACCATTTAGATCTTTCCTTACTAGTGGTTATAAAGGTTGGTATTGCGCATAGAAAAAAAAACTAGGGGTAGGTTCTTTATGAGCCTATAAAAGGATAAGTTATCCTTGAGCCTGTAAAAGGGAAGGTTCTTCCTTAGCTAAAAAAGGGAAGGTTTTGTTCTTGAGCCTACAAAATAATAGAGAGGCCGAAGTGAAAGTTTTGGAGTGGAATAGGCAAGTTGTCGAACCACTATAAATTCTTATGTTTATGTTTGAGATTTTTTTTCTTTACAACCCAATTCACCCTCTCTCTTGGGTTGCCTCATCGCTACTCAACCGAACATTTGGCATCAAAGCCTAACCTCATTTGGAGCTTAAGCACAAGAGCAATACGGTAGTGGCAACCATTAAGTCCTCTTACTCTAGAAGCTTCCTAAAAAATGGACCTACTCAAACTAGAAGAAGTAATATGTCCATGGAGTTAGAAGACCACCATTAAGAGGAAAGAAGGAGAAGAAGCTTAATGAATTACACATCCACAAGTGATGATGAATTCTCTTATAACAGAAAGATAAAATGGAGGAAGAGCAAAAAGAAAGCGAAAATTGGATGTTTAATGGCCATGGAGGATGAATCAAATAGGGACTCTCCTAATGAGGTATATGAACTTGATGATGATATCAAAAACATGTTCAAAGTAGAAAATCTAATTAAGGCTTTAAAATCAATAAATAATGGCTTGGATACATCCTTTTCTAGAAATAAGATATTGAGAAATAAAAATGAATTTTTAAAAAATGAAATTTCCTTCATTTCTAAAATTATAGATGAGTTTCTAAATGAAATTGACTGCTTGGGAAAAGAAAAGGAGGAATTACTTTCAAAAGAACTTTTCTTAAACTCAAATGAAATAGAATTTTTGAAAATTGATGCTTTGGAAAGGGAAAATGAACAGTTAAATTCTGAAAAAAAAAATTTATGAAATTCTTTCCAAAGGAAATGAAAGTTTTAAAATTGGAGGTTTTGGATTTGAAAAACTCTCTTTTAAATTTTACTAAAGGTAAAGAAAAATCAAATTAAATCTTAGGCTCTGAAAGACACACTAGTATGAAACATGGCATTAGATATAATCATGCCTCTTCTTCTGCTTCTAAGAGTGTATTTGTTAGAGCTTCACCTTTTAGAACACCTAGTGTCTAAGGTGTTGTGTCATTAAGTTCTTCATAAAAGACTAATACCAATGCAAAGCCTAAGAGAACAACACTAGCACATGTATACACCAAAAAGCCTAAGACAAAGGCTAATCATGCTTTTATGTTTGCATCCTATAAGCCAAAGACGTAATATGTGCTACACTTTGCACCTAAAAGAAAAATTACTTTTGGTCACACTCGCTCTAGGGTGCGTATATAAAAATCACATACGCGTAATCATAGTTACACTCACCCTTACTCTTAAAGGCCAAAGGCAAATCATGCTTTTATTTATGGAACTAAGCATTTCAAGAATGCAAAGGTTCCTTCATGGTTTAGGCACCAATCTTTTAGGAAGCCACCTCACTCATTCTCTGCATAAGAGCTAAAGAAAGCATTCATTTAGTAAAGCTTTTATTATGGAAATTTTGGCTATAAAACATACTTTTGTTATGTTATGACGAGAGATAAGCATAATTTTACTGCTCACTCTCATGGACCCAAAAGAAAATCGGTACAAAGAAAGTTTGATTTTGCAGGATTAGAAGCTTTTCACCTTCTACTCAAAATGGAGAATCAAATGGTGATTGCAACTGTAGAATTTAGAGAAGAGCTGGAGTTTCTTTTGAAAAAATTTATATTTTTAAAGAATTTAACAATTGGAATCAATTGGAAAACACAACAATTGGTGTCATTAACTATAATGTATCTCTCTCCCTCCTTTTGTCTTTCTTCAACATGCTTTTATTGAGGGGGAGTTTGCTTTATGAACCAAATTTGGTATCAGTTTGATATTTTAGTTTAGGGATCTCCAAAAACTATCCTTCCTTTTTTGCTTTCCTTAATGTGTGTAGAGAACATGTAACCTCATGTTATGTTAACCAAATTTATGTTTGAATATCTTGAATGATTTGTTAGAAGGAAGCATGAAGATAGAAAGAGTTTTCCTTTGTTGTTTGTTTTGTATTTTTTGAGCCATCATGTTTGCATGTTTGTAAAGGGGAGACCTTTTTTTTTTGGGAGAATTTTTGTATGTCTTTTTGTTGTGATGACAAAAAATGGGAGAAGTTTTGGATGCTTTGATTTGATGATTTGATTGTTTTGTTTGGTATCACTTATATGCATAACTTGACACTTGGTACCTTCTATGTGTTTAACATCCAACATTTGGTGTCTTATATGGTACAACATATGGTATCTTATGTAGCTTGTTAAGTAGCATACTTGGTATCAAATCTTAAGTGGATATTCCAATAATTAGTATCAAACTTTATGTAGATATTTTAATTGGTACGTATTTTGGTTGGTATCTTACTCGTAGTTTTGTGTTTTAACATTTGGTATCCTTTATGTGTTTAAGTTTTGTATTTTTGGTATCGAAGCATCTTAGTTTTATTATCATTCAAAAAGGGGGAGATTATTGTGAATGCTAGGGGAATAGTGTTTGGAGAACATGTAACCTAAGGCATTGGACTTGCTTCTCTACTTTGAATGATGCATTTTGAATGATAACAAAACTAAGAGAAATTATAATGTTTTGTACTTTAGTGTTTGTTTGATGTTTTGAACAAACCCGATAAACGTTAAAATGGGAGATTATTTTGTAGCTAGGGGGAGAATGGTTGGAGAACATATGAACCTAAGACCTGACAAATATTAAAGGGCAGAACAATTCAATGGGCATTGAACATCTCCTAATGGGCTTTGCATCATTCAACAGGCATTGAAGGATATGCAATGGACATTAATTCAATGTTGCTCTTTTGGCAAAGTTTTATGGACCTCGTAACGGGCGCTGGAGAAAGTGCTCTAAGTTTAGCTATGTTGGACCTGGCCACGAGCATTGATGTTTCACAATGGGCGCTGATCTGAGCTAGCAACAGTCATTGTTGATTCACAACATGCATGGGAAAAGTGTCTAAGCCTGAGTTAAAGCTTCTAGAACCCAAAATGGGCATTGGCCTTTCTAAATAGGTGTTGAAGGATCTTCCAACGGGCATTGCAAATTGCTCAACAAGCGTGGAAAAGCTACTATGCAAAGTTAGGAAAAATATAGCACGAAGTTAAAGTTTTCTGAAAATGAACAATGGGCATTATTCTCTCTCCTATAGGCATTGTAGTTAAAGACAATAGGCGTGGAAAGACATTCAACATGCATTAGAAGAAACCATTATATGTTCAATAGGTGTTGATGAAGAATAATGAATGTTGTCACATTTAATGGCTAGTTTTAAAGAAAAGCTATCAGATGGATATCAGCTGTTCCAATGGCTTATTTTGGAGCTTGTTATATAAGGAGCATTTTTGGAGTTTAGAAAGGTTAGAGAAAAAGTGCAGAAATCACTGTGAACATCTTTATAACTCCTTGAGCAAACCTTTTTAGGTGATGCTTGTATTTTAGGTAGAACAAGGTTTGTTTTTTTTTTACTCTTTTAAGAGTAAGTTTTTGTAACATCCCTATACCTATTCATTGGCATTATCGCATGAATATATTCATTACACAAACGATATGAAATCACATATGAGCATATGTACTATATCAAATGATATGAAATCTCACATGAACATATGCATAGGATAAATAATCATTTAGACATTTGAATTGTAAAAACACGACAATGACAATTGCACCGTTGCATTTTGGATACTTGAACATATATGCAGTATTTGCATAGTTATATGACAAATTATTTTATGTTGGTGCTTATTATAGCATCATAAATAATGGTGTTTGAGAGCTCATGTAAAAGTATAAAGAGCATCTAGAAATTAGAGGATGGACGAAGGTGATGAAGGAATGAAGAAAAGGGACTAAAAGCAAAACTGTTTAACTTTCAACCAATAGGAACACGCCACCAATCTTTTGTCCTATTAGAGTAAGAATTAAAATTATAATCATCAGCCATTATGGGCTGGTAAGAGAGGAGATAAGGTCAAAATACACCAGAAACAAAGAAAGAGCAAAGGAAAGAAGAAGAAGAAGAAGAAGAAGAAGAAGAAGAAGAAGAGGAAGAAGGAGAGGAAGAAGTGTGGGCTGCCTAAGGTTTTCCAACTTCGGAATAATAGATAAGTAATTTATCTTCTTCTCAACTGAAATTAACCTCTCATGACATGTTAATCATGCATGGTTAGTGAGAATTATGGAGTAATTGAGGTAGATCTCTTGGATGGAAGTTGTAATCCAAGAGAACAAGAGTTGATTCTGTTGATTTTACTGTTAGAGCATAATTTTTCACCCATGATTTCATAACCCTAGAAGAGGAATTGGGGAAAGTACAAAACACGAACATTATAGCCTTATGTCTCATATAAATGCATATGAAACAGTTTTACTTGATTCTGTGTGTGTGAAGAGATATGGCTCCTTCATCAGGACGGGTTAAAAAACGAACCGAGATGATATCAGTCTTCTGTTTTGTTATATTTTGATGACTTTATATTCTGATTTTCACAAAGTGTAAAACATGAAACTTGTAGGGTTATATTCCCTCTAAATACCTGTTAAGCAGTTTTGGTTAATTTGCTGTGTGAAAAGAGATATGGCTCATTGATTGGGACTGACTCTGAACTCGGATGACAGAATACCTTTCTTTTAATTCGGTTTTCCAAGAATTTGATGACCATAGACTCACAATGTGATGATGGTCAAAACTTGGAAGTTGTATATTTATGTCTGATCTACATTCATGTGAAATATTGTTTCCAAATCCAGCATGGTTACTGAGATATTGCCCCTTTATCATGACTGGTTGTCAACATGTTATGAACTTACTTGTCCCGAGATTGGTCTTTTGTTTTGGTGACCTTATAGACTGAACTGGATAATGAGTAACACATGAAAAATGTTCATTTATATGTTTTGTAGCTGATGCGGGAATATTATTGCAATTAGACTATTACAATTTGAGATATACCCAAGAATGTAAGACCTACTCAGACTGAGATGACATTGCAACAGGGCAGAACTTAAAAATTCACCACATTTTATGTGTACCTGATATTAGCCTAAAATTTGAATATTTTCTCCCATTATATGTCTATTTTTTTTGAAAAAAAGAATCAAGCCATTTGGATAAATATATCTGGAGTTATTACTGTGACCGTGTAGCAAGCACAGGCTGCCATATAAGGAAAATATGTATAAACACTAGGTACACTTGCATGAATCATGCCATAACTGCAAACCACACATTCATAGTCATTTTGATATACTTATAACCATGTATGTATCAAATGTTAGGATCTAAATACATTAAAGAAGCCCTACGATAAAGGTTGGTCACATCAAAAGGTGAGTAAAAACCATAATTGGATTCAATGGGTGTATGTGATAATTGTATGATATGATTATGTTCTATTACATGTATATATGATTGACTTGTTACATGTTACATGAAAATATAAGTATGACTTGTTACATGTTACATGAAAATATAAGTCAAGTGAAAATGATTGAATTGTTACATGTTAGATGAGAATAATATGATTATGTTCTATTACATGTATATATGATTGAATTGTTACATGTTACATGGGAATACAGGCCAAGTGAGAATCAAATGCTCTTAACGATTACTTGGCATATCATTTGTGAATAAGCACTTGCATATGGAACTAAAAAAGGCATTGTGACCGACTTATTAAACACTTGCAAATTACAGGAACATGGACCAATAGGTCCCAAATCATATGTTACATGAATCACATGAATATCTCGGGCGCAATGTTTGCCTTGCTCAGTCACAACAAAAACAAAGCTATTGCATTTGCACTTGCATAGTCAATTGTTATACTTACAATGTATCTTGATGATATTTGATTATGGATTATGCCATGAGGATTTGATTATTATTTTTATTCACTAAGTCGCGACTCAGCAAATCACAATTATTTTTTAGATACTGAAGCATAGAGTTTGGACATTTTGGTGCATAAGGTCTTGCATAAAGACACATGGAACACAGGTCATCGGCTGAATTCTAACTCTCTCTCCTTACGTCGTGTACATACATTTGATAGGAACTAGTTATGGTCATGAGTTCTAACATTAGTTAACACATGTGTACATTAAATACATATGGGATTATATATATATATGATGAATAAACCTTAATGTGTATGCATTTATGAACATGAAATGCCATGATTTACAGCTGAAGACGATAGTTACAGTTGGTGGTATCAGAGGATTCAAGCACACGAGGGGCAGACGTGCAAATCCTGATGTGTATGACATCGCGGGGTCGACGGGCAAATCCCGGATGTTGAGTGCTCTGATAGGTACCAACTATAGCCACGTTGTGATGTTACAATTTGTGGTATCAAAGCTGATTTACAAATGAGAACAATGGATGTCATAGTTATTGGTTTGACAAATAAATTTAGATGTTACAGTTTTGGTATCAGAGAGGGCTCAAGCATACGCGGGGCAGACGTGCAAATCCCGGTGTGTATGACATCGCAGGGCCGATGGGCAAATCCTGGATGTTGAGTGCTCTGATAGGTACCAATTGTAGTATTACAGATTATGGTAAAAAGAAAACTGGTATCAGAGCAACATGATTTGTAAACACAATTGGTCGTTACATTTATTGGTATCAGAGCAAATATGAATACGGTCATTACAGATCATGTTCAGCCTTCCTTCATCCGTGAAAGATTGGTTGAATAAAATTTTCATAGTGAGATACTGTTCAAATCTATATGACCTTTCTCAAGTATTCTTAGACAAACCCTCTTCATCTTCTTCATTCTTAAGTGATGAGAGGGAGATAGGCTTCTAAAGATTGCCTTCGAATGCTTTAAGGTTCAACCATCCTATAAAAAGTATGTGAGGTAGTTTATTTGGAATCATCCCTTAGTATGGGGAAATTCATGATGAAATTAAAGGGTGGAGATTGGTGGAAGGAAGAAGTTGAATCACCTCAGAAGACTTCAAAGAAGAAGAAGAAAGGTATTTAGTGTTTCGTTTATTTGACATATCTTTTACTAATTATTAGTAAATATTTTATTTTATAAGTGAAATGGAGTTCCTCAATACCATCTAAGTTTATCTAGAAGATAATGTTGAGATTACTCTTCCTACTCCTAGATTCGAAGGCGATGCAGGTAATGATGAATGTTGAGATTGTCGATCCTTCCGTTAAGGATTCTTCTACTGCTTAAATCCCATTCCTTCCTACTAAAGTTCCTGAGCTTCTCCCTTATTGTTTCGAAAGGGAAAAGGAACGAGATGAATAAAAAGAAAAAGAAACGAAAGAGATCATCTTAGTTAGTTAGTGATGACAATGATGAGGATGAAAAGAAGGCGTAGAGGGTACAAGCTTTAGGAAAGATATGCCCAGACCTTTAAGCCTAGATAAAAGTAAACCTGCGTTAGTCAATTCAAATCTTGGCAATCTGCGATAAGTTTCTAGACTTTGTGGATCTAGAATTGGATCATCAAGATTAAGCCGATATGCCCACAACTAATTTGGATCATACTATAGCGATGCATCTACTTAATGGTCTCCAAGCCTTAAAGGAGATTTAGAAAAGATAATTAAAAGTTGAGGTATCTTCTTTGATAAATGAAAATATATATCTTTTTAAGTGTTCACTTTTATTACTTCTTTCTTTTCTCCTTTTTTTTTTCTTTTTTAAACATTCTCCTTTTTTCGAACAAGATTTGGAGAAAAAGATTGATGAGCTTCAGAAGAAAATAAAAGTAATGTTTGAATCCCACAACGTCGAGCTGAAAAGGACATAACTATCATTCAAAAATGAAATACAAAAGTAGGGCATTTGGATATTGCATCTCAAAAAAGATATAAAAAGGACCAAGGACTAGATGAACTCTAGTTGTAAAGTAATAAGGCATCTCTTTTTGAAGCTAAATGAAGCAATGAATCTAGGAAAGGCCAAGGAAATGAAGACATCTACTCTTTGCTCCTATGTTCTCAAGGGCTATGTTTTAGGTGTTTAGAGGGCCCTAGAAAGTGATTATCCGAGTATTGATCTATCTAAGTTGAAAGAGATTAACTTCAACACCTTGAACATGAAATGCATAGAGCACTATAAAAATGAGAATAATGGGGTGTTAACCTTTAATACCTTTTACCTTAATGTCTGGCTCCAATGGATCAAGAAATGAAGAAAGTTTTTATTGTTAATGGACTACTGGCTCTTTTGGGTGGAGTGTAAGAGGGTGGTTTTTTTTAGCCTTGAGACCTATTTATCAAGGGCTCAGCTTCTATCTTGGGTCTTGCAGAAAACTCATCAATTGCCTCTGATCTTGAGGGAGGTTATATTCATTAATTGGTGTGGGCACTTCTTATCCTCCTTTTGCTAAGGCTTCAAATCCTCCTATGATCGCTCCTCCCAGGGATTCTCCAAAGGACAATAATGTTCCTATTTTTTAGGCTTGAGGCTTTGTATTGTAAAATTTCTATACTTTTTAATATTAATTAAATATAAATGAATATATATTTTTCATTTTCTTTGCTTTGTTCTCAGTTGATCAAGTGATAATTAATTGAATGGATTACCATTGTAAAGTCAGAAATAACTGAACTGAGACCATAATCTGTTAAGGTTTGATCTTACAAATGATGATCAAATATTTCATCGATGTACTTGTGAATAGCTCGAGCTTCTTGACATCTTATTGATATAACCCCTTTAGTTTCCATATTTGAACTTTTGTGACTCGAACTAGGCTTGGAAAAGCTGAATGTATGGTTTTCAAGGAATCCAAACCCTTAAAATTTGCTTATGGTTTTAGGGAAACTGAACCCTTTAAAATTTGATGTAATTTATGGCTTTCAAAGAGAGTCGTACCTTTAGAAAATTATTATGGCTTATTTAAGGGGTTGAACCCATATTGCACAGTATATACTAAATGACCTCTTCATTAATAACACTTACAAAGATTGTCTACATTCTAAAATCTTAGGATTGATGATCCCTCTAGTATTGCTAGCTGGTAGGCCTCATTTCCCATCATATTTACAACTAGGTAGGGACCTTCCTAGGTAGCCTGAAGTTTTCCTATCCCAATATCTCCATTTCTTATTTCTGCCTTTCTAAGTACTAAATTGCCTTTCTTAAAAGATCTTTGGTGAACTCTTTTTATTGTGGTATTGAGCAACATTTTCCTTATATATTATTGTTCAAAAGGCTGCATGTTCTCTTCATTCCTTAAGTAGATTAATATGTAGTCAGGCCCCTTTGTCGTTGATGTCTGAATCGAAGTATTGGGACTCTAGGGCTATTCAAGCCAATTTCTACTGGTACTACTTTCATGATATATGCTAAGCTGAATGTCAATTCTTCATGGGCTTTTCTAGGGGTCATTCGATACATCCAAAGTACATGTGGTAATTATTTAACTCATTCTCCTTTGGCTTTGTCGAGTCTCTTCTTAAGGACATTAAGGATGGTTCGGTTGGTGACTCCTATTTATCCATTAGTTTAGGGATGAGCCATTGAGGTAAATCTAAGGGTAATTTAAAGATTACTGCAGAACTGTTTGAAACTATCACAATCAAACTGTCTGTCATTAGTTATGATAATTGTGTTGGGGATGCCAAACTTGTAAATAACTTCTTTTTAAAATAAAATTTCTATCTTTTTAGCTGTGATTATTGCTACTGCTTCAACTTTCACCCACTTGGTGAAGTAGTATATGGTAATAATAACAAACTTTCTTTATCCTATTTCTAAAGGGAAATGACCAAGGATTTCCATTCCCCAAGTGGCGAATGATCATGGATTAGTGATGTTGGTCTACTGCATGGTTGAGACTTAGGGTATTTTATCGTGTTTTTGGCATTTATCACATGTATCAATTCTTCGACATCATTTTTTATGGTTGGCCAATAAAACCCTTGGAGTAAGCCTTTATGGGTCATTGCATGCAATCCTTCATGCATGTCATATATCTCTTAGATAATGTAATTGCCTTCCTCCTTA
Organism: Omphalea diandra; assembly: GCA_949677035.1. Classification (NCBI taxonomy): domain Eukaryota; kingdom Viridiplantae; phylum Streptophyta; class Magnoliopsida; order Malpighiales; family Euphorbiaceae; genus Omphalea; species Omphalea diandra. The sequence goes on along the minus strand of CATIWR010138958.1, from coordinate 10,530 downwards.
ATGACAATTTGGTCTAGGGAGGATGTATTGTATGGTTGATGTCCTATGTAGTACCCCATTTTTGTAGGAATACGTTACTATTCTTTTTTGCGTCTTTATGGCTTATATTTGGTTATTAAGTAGTTCTCCTTTGTCTAAGTACTAGATGTTTGGTTGCTTCCAACTATTCGATTCAACTATACTCAAGATCTCTTCTCTACAACTATTGGTTGGAGTCATTCTTTTGTAAATTAGAGATTCTAAAACATCTCTACCTACTCTACTATCATTTTGGCTATCATGTTTACCTTTACATTCTCTTTTCTTATGATCCAAATCATTATCTAAGCTCCCTTTTTTTAAGTAACCTTAGTGAGTAATTATTTGCACTTCTTTAAGTACTTGGTTAAGTTGTATCCTTAGTTTGGAAGTCTTTGATTATTTGGTTAACCACTAATATAGAATCGTTGAATACCAACAACTCTTCTACTTTTGCTTTTAAAGCTAGGCTAAGTCCTGTGACTAAGGCCTCATACTTTATGACATTGTTAGTGGCATCAAAATTTCAGGCAACTGTATATATAATTTTAATTTTACTAGGACTTTGGAGTATTACTCCTGCTTCAACATCATGTTTGTTAGACACACCATCCATATGAAATGTCTAGGTTTCATTTGGGAGAGCATTAACTTGTTCTTTACCTATCATTTCCATGAAAAAATCTGCCAAACCCTGGGCCTTCAAAAGCTGTTCAGGGTTCATACCTGATGTCATGTTCACTAAGTTGGAATGCTCAATGTATTAGTCATTCGAAAGTATTTGGATGTTGTAAAGCCTTTCGTACGGATTAGTCAATTGTAACCATGATTATGTGTGCTTACAAGTATGGTCTTAGTTTTCCTACTGAGACTATGCCATGGTGAGCTTTTCCAATTTGGGATATCTTACTTCAACTCTTTAGAAGACTCAGTTAGTGTAGTAGATCTAGTGCTATTCTCCATTTGTTTCACGGATTAAAATGGAAGCTATTATCTCTAGCCTTAGGTTTACTCAAGAATGGTAGAGAATTGAAGAACGCCTTAAGTTCTTTGAAAGTTGTTTGACAGTCTTCTGATCACTTGAAGTACTTAACATTCTTTAAACTTCTGTAGAAGGGTAGACATCTCTTTGCTGAGCAAAAAAAAAAAAAAAAAAAAGAAATGTCCTACTGTTGTAATCCTTTCATTTTGTTTTTGAAACTTGTTGATGGTTTGAGGTGGTCTCATGTCTAGGATAGCTTGTATCATTTCAGGGTTCACCTCAATACCCCATTTTAAAATAGCGAATCCTAAAAATTTGCTTGTTTTTACTCCAAAGGTGTATTTTTATATGTTTAACCTTATGTCATACTTATTTAAAACATTAAAAACCTCTTGTAAATCATTTGTATGAGATTCGTTAGTTTTATTTTCAATAATAAAGTCATCTACATATACCTTCATATTGTTACCAATTTGCTCTTTAAACATGAAGTTCATCACCCTTTGGTAGGTTGCTCCTACATTCTTAAGGCCAAAGGGCATTTTTATGTAGCAGTAGGTGCCTTGGTTCATCATGAAAGCAGTCTTCTCCTAGTCATTTGGATGCATTAGTATCTAATGATATCTTTGTCAAGCATCTAGGTAACTGTACTTGGAAAAAAAAATAGTAGAGCCTACTAGCTTATTGATGTTTGACAATGAGCAGCTATCCTTTAGGCATGCTTTTGTTTGGGTTTATGAATTTGATGTACATCCTCTATTTCCCATTCGGTTTCCTGACCATCACAACATTGGCCACCCAGTTAGGATATTTTACTTGTCTAATAATACTTGCATTTTGAAGTTTTAATACTTCTTCTCCTATGGCTTTCTACTTTTTTGGGGGCAAACATCCTTTTTTTTGCTTTACTAGTTTTGCCCTAAGATCCACATTTAACCTGTGGTAGGCTATTGAAGCATGACTCCCTTGTATTTCTTCTGGTATAAAGGTGAACATTTTGACGTTCTCCCAAATTATATGAGTTAGTCGATCAATTACTAGCTGATTCATATCTGCAACAAACTTTATTATTTTGTTAATAAAGATTTTAAGTTCAGTTAACTCGCTAATTGGTTATGAGTGTTCTTTTTATTAATGGTGGAATGAGCCACCTTTACATGTTTCTCCACTTTGCTGAAGGACTAAGTGGTTACATTCACTTGCTGACTTTTTATTACCCTAAATTGTCACTACACTGTTAGGTTTAGATATCCTCATGGTAAAACACCTTATGTCATGCGCTACTCTTGACTAATATAAATACAACCTGCCAAGAATACCACTATATGGAAATTCTTCATCTATTATATGAAATATGGTTCTTACTACGGAGGTCAGGCCATAATGTTTATCAGTCATATCCATTGATAGAACTGTTGTCCCTATGGCTCTTAATTGTTTCCCTTCAAGTCCAATAAACAGTTTACTTGCTCTCTTGAGGTTCACCAACACACCTTCTATAGTTCTCTACGCTTATTATGTTAATGCATTAGATGTTTTATGCCCATCTATTAATAGTCTATATTCGTTGATTATTCCTTCTACCACTAATGCATCGTTGAGGGACCTTCAATGTGTTTGTCCTCTTCAAGATCGAACGTTACTGAAGGCATGGTGGTTTTCTCAGTATTTATGACAAAGATATACAAGTTGCAACATTTTCTTGCTGAAATGTTAAGTTTTTCACCGTCTATAATCACACTGATCACTATAGCTAGAACCTTTCGGGGGTGATCATATGTCCTTCATTCGGTATCATCTTATCAGGGCCTATTTCCTTTATAATTTTTAACGAACTTTTGCAGAGCTCCAGTTTGTATCAATCTCTCAACCTCTTTCTTGAGGCCTCAACACTGCTAGGTATCACGTTGATGGTCTTCATGAAACCTACAAAATAAAGATTTGCTCCCCTTAACCACCTTATCAGGGTTTAGCCTTTAAGGTTATTTATTGTCAGTTCTTTTTTTTTTTTATCCAAAGAAGATTATTACCTCTAGTGTCATTAAGGGGTGTAAATTATAGATCTTTATCACTCCTTGCCCTATCGAATTAAGGAGTATCGTTTTGGAGCTTTTGCACTGAAAATTGTTGATCCTATTATCTTAGGCCTTCTTTTGGCCTTATCGATCACTATTCTTATTCTCCTCCCTTTTTCCTTTGTTTAGCTCGATATATCTCTAGGATATGGTTATCAGCTCGGAGTACGAGTCAATAATTTTGGTGTAGAGCTTGTCTTTAAGTCTTTCGAATGTTGTCCCACTCATCATGGCTTTCATTATTGTTTAAACATTTATAGTTTTGATCTCCATATCTTCCTTGTTGACTGATCAATATCCTCCTAGAGGGTTTCGCCTTTTTATTGCCTATAAGATCTCAAGGAACTAGTTTTCCTCTTATAAGGGATATTAGCATGAACTGTGTAGGGAAAGCTTCCTCCAACGCCTTAAAGGAATGGATGGAATCAACAGATAGCTAAAGATACCATCTTTGTGTTGTCTCTATTAGGGTGGTAGGGAAAACCTTACAAAGTATAATATCAAAAATATTGTTAAGCAGCATTGTTGTTTGGAATGTAGAAAAGCATGTTCAGGGATCGCCTGTTCAGTTATATGTTTGTAACGTTGAGAGTTTCCATTTGGCTAGAAACTTTTCTTTATTGATTTCCTAAACCAATGACAAAGCCTTGAGTTATTTCTTAACATAATTAGATTTGGCCTTTGAGTGCTCATCCTAAGAGTCAGCACCATCCTCTGAGTCAGTTTTAGTTCTTTTTTTTTTTTTATCCTCAGCCATTGATTTCTATTTTGTTACCTTGTTGTGTTGTCTTGGACCTCTGAGGGTTCGTTGGTAGGAGATTTCCATAAGTTGAATTCTCTAATGGAGTTGAAGGATTTAGGACTGCAAAGCCTATGTTTAGGGCCTTAGCCATATGTGCATTAAAGGAATTGAGGATTGTCTTTATAGTTTTGGCGATGGCTTCTTGAAATTGGGTTAGGGTGTTATTGATGGCATTGATAACTAGGTTAGTTGTGTGTTTCGAGGATGTAGTGTTAGGATAAGAGTTTTCTTCCTCCTGAGAGTGATGAGGTACATTCCTAGAGTAGGAGGCCATTTCCAACTTATGATCGAAGGGTGTGTTTTAAAAGAGAAGTAGTTATGATAGTAAAGGTGGAAACTTGAGAGAATGTGGTAAGGTAGATTTTCTACATACGATTCCAATTGATAGCCCCTTGATCACCAAGCTGATTCAATGACCTTAAAAGATGAAACACATGTAAATTATATGGGATTATGGTTCTCACAATTGCTTCGATACTTATGTTAGGATGGATTATGAAGAGCACTTTATTCTCAAAGAAAACTTAGAACTTGAAGATAAAAAAGCTTTAATAGAAAGCCTAACAAAAAACCTTAGCTACAATAGGAAATAATGAGAATATATATATATATATATATATATATATATATACCTTAAGTCTTTTGGATTCTTTTTACACATGCCAAATTTATAGTCGTTATCTTTGTCTATATTGTTTCAGAATATCCAACAACAAATTTATTTTGTGACTACTTAACTTTTGAATGATAAACTTGTCCTGTAGTGTCGTTCGACTACTTTATATTTGTGATTTATGACTATTTGGCTCCAAGGAGTTCCTTAAAGGTTCATAGGTAGCAGTCTATTGATAGGACAAATGTCCGTTTATAAGTCATTCTATTATTTTGAGTAATCACATATTTATTTTATTTAAATGAAGAATTAATAAGAGTTTAATAAGACGTTCTTAAGTAAATTTACTTGTCTCATTTTGTATATTTATGTATATTATAGGTTATATAATTTATATCTGATTGTATGACCTTTAAAGGTAAAGTTGCATAGTAAGATCAACTCTTGATTCTTTAAATTGCTTTAATTAATATATACTTTCTTTCAATTATAAATAAGGCTGCAAATGATTCGTGTCGAGCTGAGTAACATGATTTTCAAATTTGATTGTTTATACTTATTTTGAGCTTGAACTTTAATAAAGTTTAAAAAATAAATTTAAATTCTTATTTAAATTTAATAATTTGTTAAAACTTTCAATCATTTTTAGAGATTATTCACAAACTTAGTATCTTAACAAAAATTAAATATTTCAATGTTATTTTACTCAATAATTATATAATTATGGAGCTAAATAATTATATTATTTTTTAAATAATATACACCATTAGTGATGTTACATGTTTAAAAGTTTGTTTTCAACTTCACAAGTGATAATTATTTTACTCAATAATTTATTTCAAATTAACATGTAATAATTATTTAACTGTTATTATAAAAAAAAGTAACGAAATTAAATTTTGTAAAAGTACTATAAATGATGCTAAGAATATAATATGTAACTAGACTATATTATATACATATTTCTTGTGTTTGTTTCTGTTTATTCTTTTTAATGGTTATTTTAATTCTTTTATTTAATTTTTTCTTTGAGAGTTGAAAATGTGGAATAAAAATAATTAATGATGATGTTTATTTGAAACTAAAGTTATATTTATTTCAATATGTTAATTGAAAATTAAAAATATAAAAATTTCATCTACTCTTTGGAGCCGAAAAATGGAAAGGATAATTGTGGTTTTTTACTTTGAAATTCTCTTTTGATTTACTTCTAAGTGAATTTTTGATCATGTATATAATATTATATCATTATATAAAATTTTCAATTATATATATAAGTTATTAATTATTTATGATAATTTTATTAAAAATAAAAATTATCTAAAATAATAAATAATTACAAATCAATAAAATTATTAGTTACAATATAGTAATTTAATATCATATATCATAAATAATTACCTAAGTACTTAAAAATTATATTAGTTACAATATAGTAATTTAATATCATATATCATAACACAATAGTGTTATGGATCAATTTGATCCTCATAGCATCACTCTTAATATATTTATATTCTTGAAAAACTCTTTGAAGAGTTTGTTATACAACATATTTTTAGAAGAGTTTGAAATTTACTTAAAAAAATTGTCTATATGTGTGTGTGTGTGTATATATAAAATAATACTATTTATCACATTCAATATAGATTATTTAGTACTTAATTATTATACAATAATAATAAATAACAAATATGAAATAATATATATCATTTAGTGCTTTATTATTATTATTATTATATAATTTAATGGAATTATAATTTTAAAATAAGGAGATGAAAACACAGTATTATTGATTTTTAAAATGACAATTTATAAAATTAATGTCCATATTTTTACACTGTGAAAACTGATCTTTATCATGATATTATTACAAAATATCTTTATTCTTCAATTTATTGAAATTTTTTAAATAAATAAATATTGAAAATGTGACCACAATTCTCTGGAAGTTGCCTTATTGAATATAATGAGGTTGTTGTTTATTGGACACCTTTTATTTTTATTTTTATTTTAGACTCCACACTTTTAACTTATTTTGTCTATATTATCATAATAAATTATAAATAATATTTTTTAAAAGCAAATGACTTATAATAAAGTCAACAATGCTGTCTTATTAAAAATCTAAATTTGAAAAAAAATGACTAAAAATTCGAAGTGAGAGTTTTACAATTATGTAGCATAAATTTCATAAATCGGAAATCAAAGATCTTTGATCTGATTCTCTTAGATGAGAAGATTAAATATTAAACTTTTTTCAATTTTAAAAACTACTAAAATATTACTTATTTATTTCATTTTTAATCTTATTTTTATTGTATAATAAAAATTTTTTTATTGCTCTACTACAAGCATGCCACTGGTACATAACATGAGACAAAAAGTACTATTATTTGGTCGAATTAAAGTCTTTCATCCTATGGTGGTCAACAATCACCGCAATTAAGTATCTATGGAAAAAAGAAAAATAAATATTATAATGATTTTTTTTGACATATTATACGGTTAGATGCTCTACAGGCACTACAGCAAATTAATGGTTAATAGTAATAAAAAGAGATTTTTAATAATAATCTCTATTCAAATTTTTTTTTACCTTACTTGATGAAATTTAAATCTGAAATCTCACAGTCTCAAAGCATGATTCTTTAGCCAATCGATTTAGAAATCACTTGCCAAATACTATAATGATAGCAGAGAGCAGACAAGAAAGTGATGCCTATAATTATGACAAACTAATGCCTATAATTATGACAAACTAATGCCTATAATTATGACAAACTAATGCCTACATTTCTATCCAATCTAAAAACCCACGAGGCCATAAACCACCAACCTGCTTCATCAACTTGAGATATTTTCACGTCCTAAAAGGACACAAGAAAAAACAAAGGAGAATCATGATCAGGTGACCAATTACAGAAAGGCATTAACATCTTCTATCCTAACCATAAATTATTATGAGTCGCCATTTTTTTTAGAACATGAATAAATGTTTACATAATTCATTCTAGCCATCAATATTTTTTAGATATAAATAGTTAGTAATGTTTCGAAATCTCTAATTTAGTTTTGAGTAAAGTCTAAATCAAAAAATTTTCAGTCAATGAAATTATTATTACTTTTGTAATCATATATTGAGACGCCAATCTAATGAAATTATAAAGATCAATATTTGATAATTGATAAAATATTTGAAATTATTTGTAAATTTGTTTGTTATTTATATTATTGAATAAATTTCTTATTTTGTAAATTCTAAAAAAATATTATTATTTTCATGACATCATGTAATTGAATGAAAAAGCATAATAATTAAACTGATCAAATCCAAAATCATTCTATTGAGTATTTAATTTTGAAGATGTTAAAAATTAATGGTTTGATGTAAAAATAAGTTTTTACTATATATTTTTAAAATCTAAAAGCTATAACTAATGAATTTTTAATTATGTGGCACTATAATTATTTTCAGAAATATATGATTATGGGTTCAAACTTTAATGAGCTAAATTAAATAAAAAAGTATATAACTATCATATGATATTGTAGTAATATTTTGTATGGTTATTATATTTTGTCACAATTTGTCTATATTTTATAGGAAAATTTACTCCTAATATTTTTTTTTAATATTTATGCTTATTGATTCTTAGTACTTTGACTATCCATATTAAACTCTTAATTTTTTTTCACATTAACTACTTTTGTGACAATAAAATGAAATTGATAAAGGAGCTCGTAAATCACAATATTAAAATTACAAAACTTGTTCACAAAAATCAAAGAAGTTACAAAAAGAAAAAATAATTAGTCTTGTTTTTTTATTTTTTAAATATATCTATTCAATACTATTATTTTTTATAGTAATATATTTTTAGTAACTTTAAATTATCGTAAATAAATTTTCATCAATTTCAATTTATTATTACAAAATTTTTAATATAAAAAATAAAAGTTTGAAAATTCAATGTAAGCAATTAAAAGAAATAAAAAGATAACTTTTCAAAAACTTATTACAAGTGATTGAATATATATTTAGTAGCATAAAAGATTAAGAATCGATAAACTCTCATAATATCCTCTTTATAAAAAAAAAATGACATATAAAACAAATGCTCTGAATTTTTCTATAATAAAATCTGTTTATTTCATGAAAATAATTTATCTATGAAAAATATTTTTTTAATATTTTCTCATAAATGTATTTTAGTGTTTGAAATATACTAAAAATATTAATTTTTATTTATAACATTATAATAAAATTTAGGTTCTAAAAATTTTAATTTATAATATATTTATTATTTAATATAAAATTATATTAAAACAAAAATTTTTGTAAGCTCCATTAATTGCCAATAACTATCATTGATCAATAATGACCGGTGATAGATATCGATAATTAATAAAAACTGATAATAATAAATACATTAATATATGTATTTATATAATTTTTTTCAGTTAGATAAGCTTATTAAAACCTAAAAATTGTTTTTTCAAAAAACTTAATATTTTAAAAAATAATGTTGAAAAAATTATTTTTATAATTATTTTTTTGAGTATGTCAAATTTTAAAATTAATATTTTAAAAAATAATTCAATTTTTTGGATAAAAAATTATTTTTTATAATTAATTTTTTAAAATACATCAAAAAGAAAAAAGTATTTCACAAAACAAACATATCCATAATCTTGTTTTCGTTTCCTATAGATTAATGGATTGACGGTGGTGATATGAATAGTATGATAAAAAAAGAATACTATTTCAAAGTCTCATTGAGGTAGAATCGTCCTTTCATTATGGAGAGGTAAAAAGAATATTTCAAAGTCCCATTAAGGTAGAATCGTCCTTTCAACATAGAGAGGAAAAAAGAAAAAAGAAAAAAGGCATAAAATGACATGGTCTCAATAGTAGTGCCACTTGTGCCATATTTAGCATATATCACAATTGCCATCCCATCCAATTTCTTTCTCTTCTTGTGAAAAACGAATGATTGAAAAAAATTAGAATCTTCCTCATGATATCTCCTTTTTTTTTTTTTTTTTTTTTCCTATTATTAATTATTCAAAAATAAATTATATTCCCATGAAAATGGAGGTTCTCATCCTCTTCCCATGTATTTGATCAAACCCAAATTCATATTTATTTATATTCTTTAGCTTCAAGGTTTTCTTGGTTGAGAGACAAAGAAAGAAAGCGAAAAAGAAAAAGAAAAAGAAAAAACAAGAAAGAGTTTTTTTATTTCAAAGAAAACAGGTAGATAGAGAAAGTTGCCTCAAAGAAAAAGATAAGAAGCTTTAAATGCGAGGTAGTTGATTACCGAATGAAGAAATGGGTTCTTTATTCTCTTTCTCCTCTATTTCTCTTAAGGCCTAAGCATATCAATAATAATAAATCCACCACCTCTCTTCCTTTTAGTATATAAATTCTTTTGTTTTAAACCCAATTTCTGTATATCAAATAGGCACTACGTCTAACTAAATTTCTTCTGTTTTGAACAATTGAAACCCTAAAGAATGGAGTTTTATCCTTACCCATCTCGGTTTTCTATGTCTTCATTGCATTTCTTTGGAGATTTTGTTGAAAAGGTTAAAGAAGTCTGCAACTTTGCTGTCTCTGCCGTCATTGGGAACATTTTCTCTGCGATCTTCACCTTCTTCTTTGCCTTAGGTTGGTTTCTTTTTTATTGTTCTCTTTTCTTGTTTTCTTTAGCATTTCTTGAATGTTCATGGGAATTTGTGCATTTCTTGATTGTTTGCTTGGATCTCTCTGATGTGGGTTTTGGTTTTGGGGGGTTTGTCTTCAATTATTGATGGGATTTGATGGATCATAATTATAGTTTTAGTTACAGGTGTCAAAAACATTTATAAGAGTATTTAAAGAGGCGAAATGAGCTTTTTTTGGGTGAAAATGATATGGATATGCTTGTTTTGTAGGGTTGCAATTATGTAAGAAAAGGTTTCTATGTTAGAAGGGGGGGGGGGGGGGGGGGGGGGGGGGGGGGGGGGTGTGATATATTTGGTTGAGTAGATTTTT
>CATIWR010138936.1:0-17802 GCA_949677035.1 Omphalea diandra | reverse complement strand
AATATGCTTGATTCATGCATAAATTGTGTCGCGCGGCATTAAAAGGATGTCGCTTGATACTGTCTATGCGAATCATAGGAGTCCATCGCCTCCGACGGCCAAATTGACAGCCGATTCTATGTCATTATGTGGTAGTAAGTTTTTGGTTGGACGGAAAACTAGAGTATAGATCTAAAGGGGGCGGCTGCGTTCGTTTGAGGTTGGTGCATTGAGAGGCTTGTTGAGATGCAAATCCGGCGGTGGGTGAAGCTAGGGTTAAAGGTGTGTATTCCAAGCGTTGCGATGCACTTGCTTATATAAACGGGTGAGATTCGTTTGTTTGAAGAACCAGGTGTTGCGGTTTCAGGCGTGTTGCTTCCTCTATCGAAAACGTGTTTTCTATTTTTTATCAACGGCTGGGATTTTTTTTTTTTGGTTTGACGTGTGGCTGCGATGCCTTCTGCCTTGGGCCGTTGGATCCTCTTCCAGTCTCATACCAGAGCTAATTGTGGGCTTGCCTGTATATTTTTGTTGCTCTGTTTTTTAGGGAGCCCAATATGAGTCCGTTTCACACATTAATTTATTGGCTGTGACTGAGTGTTACAATGCTAGATGGTGGATTGTAAGGCTGAGCATTCGGTCGGTTCGGTTCAAATCGAATCAAAATTATAAAAACTGAATAGATCGAATTTAATTTAAATTCAAATCAAATTAAACTGAAATTTAAGATTAACCGAAGTAAACCAAACCGAAAAAATCGGTTTGGTTCGGTTCGGTTCGATTTTCGGTTTTGAGCTCAATGTGCTGTTGGACTTTTTTCATCTTATATAAAATAATTTATTTTTAGTTTTTTAAACTCAAATTAAAAGAAAAATTGAAAAATCCCACAAATTTGGTTTTCTCAATTTTAAACCGAATTGAAATTAAAAACCAAAATTTTCTATTTTTCTAAATTGAACCGAACGAAATTTACTTTAAAACCGAACTGAATAGACCGAATACACTCGGTTCGGTTCGATTTTTCGGTTTCGGTTCAGTTTTGCTCACCCCTAATGGATTGTATAAGAAAAAAGTTGGGAGCTAAGCCAAGCTAAATTAATTAACTTAAATAAGTATCTTATTAATTTTAATCACAAAAGAAAACTGAAAGCTCAAAAAAATAAATATTCTTTTGGCAGAAATAATATAATTACTTTATATTTGTATATCTAATTACAATTATAATTGTTGTTAGTTATATAATTAAAGTACACTTTATATTATTTATATAGACAATATAAATAATGGACCTATTTTGTTTGCTGTGATTAATTTCCTAAGTCATTTTTGGTTTAATTTGCTTTGGATTTTCACAATTTTCGTTCGCTTTAATCTGGCATGCATTTTGATGATATAAAAAAAAAAATAAAAAAAAAAAGGACTAACCCAAACCAAGCTCAGTATATTTATTTAAATAATATTTAAAATTCACAGAAAATAAAATATTATTTTTATAAAAATATTAAAATATCCCTTTATATTTTCATATATAATTAAACTTCTATTTTGTATTAAAGTACATAAGTAAAGTATAATTTATATAAACATTTAAAATATTAAATCATATTGCATACGTTTTTAGAGCCACGCACATACATATATTTTGGTATTTTTATTTATATATAAATTCATATTAAATTATTACTTTTTATCAGAAAACCAAGTTTGTAATCAACACTCCAGCTAAAGATAGAAAAGGCCAGATGCCTTTATTTGCGTTTAATGTTATTTCTTATTTTACTTTTAGACGCACTTTTAACATTTATACTGCTTATATAGTTTCATATATCAAGTCTTTTCACAACATAGCCATAGCATGACCTAACATAACCTAAACAAAGTGAACTAATTTAAGTTATCCTTTGTTATATATCAAGTATTTCTTCTAATCCTTTTATTTCTTTTTTTTTGTCCAACTATAAGATTCGCTCATATAATTTAATTTGATGGTAGATACACATATCTAATTTATTAGATTCGTTATTTCTGTTTTCCTATTATGTGAATTTAATATTATATGAGTGTTACACTTTTTATTTGTTATCTTAATGTATTTTGGTGCATCATTTTTTTAATTTTTTTCCCAACTATAAATTCACTTGAAATGATAAATTCCAAAACAAGTATGCATATCTAGTTTATTAGATTTGTCAATTTTTTTTTTTTTTTTGTTATCCAGATATAAGATTATAAAAGTATTTTTGCACCTAAAAAAACTTATTTTAATGGGCTATATGTTTAATATTTAAATCTTTGAATCTGTGATGCTATATAATTAGTCCATGGACTATATTATATATTAAGTCTTTTTTTAATCCTTCTTTTAATTATTTTTTGATTTTCTTTTTTTGTCAAACTACATAACTCACTCAAAAGAATTAATTTGATAATAGTTACGCATGTCTAATCTATTACATTTATTAAATTTCTTTTTTCTCTTGTTTGAATTTATTATATGAGTGTTTCTTTTTTTATTTGTTATCTTAATATATTTTATTGCTTATATTGTTTTTTTAAATGCAATATCTCTTATAACTGTATTTGATACAATTTTTATTTTCAAAAAAAAATTGTCTAACTTTTGATTCACAAAAAAGAATCAATTGCTTTTACAATTAATATAACAAATTTAAAATTCAATAGAGTCCTTTATGGATTTACTATCAATATAACAATTTTTATATTTTTACTGTTAGACCGTAAATCGATATAATTATTTTTAAAATTTTTATTCCTCTAATAATTTTTGTGTTATGTTTTAATAACGCTAGAATAATATACATTTTTCTTCAAAAATAATTTTATTTTAATGAATATAAATCATTTGTCAAGTTCATCAGGCATGATTTTTATGTTTCTTTATATATAGTTTTCGCATGATAAAAATGGACTATCTGTCAAGTTCATCAAGAATTGCATGTCTATTTTTGTTATCCCGAAGATAAGCATGAAACTATTAACTTTTCTCAAGAGAAACATCCTATAACATTGTACTCTGTAAACAAGCACTCTCTTCGATATCCCAGTTGAAGAAGTTGTATTTTTCGAGCCACGTATCATGCCAAATTCAAAATATAAGCCATTTTAGCGACTGTATAATGGTTCATCGCCTCTGCGAGAAACTAATTCCAGATGCATTGAGAATGAAATTGCTTTGATAGAGGTCGAGGTGTTCCATGAGATGCCATATTCCAGTATTTTTCTATGCATTCAAAGTTGTTATTTGTCTATTTTATATTGATAATTGATAATAGTATTAAAAACCATTTTTTCATAATTTTACTTGTTTAGGTGATTTAGCGTCTACGAACCACACCATTTAATGATAATGCCGGTTTATGCAAGATATGTCAAGCTACTTATCCCCATAACAATACTCTTAGAAAACGTTAGTGCTTTTTCATTTTCGAAACATAAAATAGTTTGATCATCTTAAATAGTGTTTGATTATTTTTAAACTGAAAATATTTTTTTCTAATTCTAGTTACTTATTTAGAGAAATCAGATATGGGCTTTCCCGATCGTGAGTGCCAATATTGTGGTGCGTTATTTTGGGAATCTGAAAGTATTCAAGCAAAAGCTTATGGAAAAACTATTTATAATTTATGTTGTAGAAAGGGGAAAATCTGCTTACTAAAAGTACAAGAACTTTCAAATTGTTTAGCACAACTTTTAAACTACCATGGAGGAAAAATGAGCTCCACTTTTAGAGCGAATATAAGAGCCTATAATTCTATGTTCTCCTTTATTTCAATGGGCGCTAAAATAGACTATGAACTTAATAAGAAGCCTAACCCTTTTATATTTAAAGTTTCTAGACAAAATCATCATGTTATCGATTCTTTGCTTCCGATCGAAGGTGAGCAACCAAAATTCGCACAATTATATATTTACAACACAACATGAAGTTGAAAATAGAATGCAACTGTTTAAAGACTTTGATATTTCCAACCTAATAAACAAAACGATCATTGAAGGTTTGATTGCAATGTTAAATGGTCATAATAACATTGTTAAATCATTTCGTGTGGCAAGAGATCATTTCGCAAATGACAAGCCAATGCTAATAAAACTTAAACTGATTGGTAAACGCTTATTTAATAGTATGTAGTACAATAGTCCAACTACTTTTGAAATAGTTAGTTTAATTGTTGAGACTTTGGAATGTTTGATAAAGAGCGTTGTATTATTGTTAAATATAAAATCGGTAAACTAAGACGCATTAACTATTTGCATCCAAACCTTATGGTTATGCAATACCCTATTCTTTACCCTTTTGGCAAAGATGGCTATAGAATGGACATTGAATACATAAATAATGGTTTTATAAAGCAAACTCCAGGAAATAAGTTACAATGCGTGAATATTATGCATATAGAATTCAACGACACTGAGTTAAACCATCAACATTGTTAAGTGGGGACTGCCTATTTCAACAATTTATCATTGATGCATATTCATGTGTTAAAGAAGAAAGATTGGATTTTGTAAGACGAAGCCAAAAAAAATTTAGATTTGAAATATATTTTGAAATACGTAATGCTTATACGAAAGGAATAACCACTATCAACGAAATTGGAAAATCAATCATATTGTCTTCTTCTCATATTGGAAGTCCAAGATATATGTTATAACATTATCATGACGTCATGACTATATGTAAGTTTTATGGACATCCTAATTTATTTATCACATTCACATGCAACCCTCAATGGCCGAAAATTCAAAGGATGCTAAATTCAATTCCTGGACAAAAACCTAAAGATAGGCCTGACATTGTGAGTAGAGTTTTTAAAGCAAAAGTTTCTTAGCTAATCGAGATATAAAGAAAAACAAAAATTTTGGGCATGTCATTGCATTATTATACATTTTTGAATTTTAGAAAAGCGGACTACCTCACATTCATTGCCTGGTTTGGTTTCATAAAGATGATAAACTATGTACAACAACGTTAATTGATTAAATTATATCATCTAAACTTTCTTGCAAAATCCATGATCCTGAGGCACATAAAATTGTTTCCAATTTCATGATCCATAGACCCTATAGGGATAATGGGAATTATACCTAAAAAAGAAATTACTATTAATAATAGATTTGTCATTTCTCACAATAGAGATTTGGTTGTGAAATATGAAACTCATATAAATGTTGAATTTTCTTCTATGTCAACTCTAATTAAATATCTTTTTAAATATATAAATAAAGGTCCAAATAGAATCCTTGTTGTTATACATGCAAACAAAGCTTATGTTGAAAATATAGAATCAAATGAAGAGAAAATAATTGATGATATACAAACTTATTTAGATTGTCGCTATATATCTCCATGCGAAGTAGCTTGGAGGCTATTTGAGTTTCCTATACATCATGGAGAATCGATAATTGAAAGACTACCACTTATTCATTTGCCATTTAAAAATAGAGTTGTGTGTCAAGAAGGCCAATACATTTGGTCCATTGCCCATAATGCTAATGCACAAAAAACTATGTTAACTAAGTGGATGAAAACAAATAGTTTATAGAAAGATGCACATGAGCTTACATATGCAAAATTTCCTACTAAATGAGTTTGGAATAATAAAGACAAATTTTGGACAAGGTGTAAGCAGGATATTGCATTGGCAGAGTTATTTATATCCATCCAACAACTGAAGAGTTATATTACCTTCGAATGCTATTGAACATAGTTAAAGGTCTCCTATAAGTTATAATGATATTAAAGTTGTTAATAATATTAAGCATTCAACATATTGAGAAATATGTAATGCTTATGGGTTATTAGGCAATGATAATGAATGGATCGAGGCTAAACAAGAAGTTATCTATGGTCATCTTCTAGGCAACTCAGACACTTTTTCACTACTTTAATTTTATTTCATGAAGTAAATGAACCACTAAAATTGTTTAATATATTTTGGGAATCATTAGTAGATGACATCCAGTATAATTTACAACATGTTTTAAATGTTCAAGAATTGCTTATTTCTCAGACCTATTTGAAAAATGAAGTTCTATATGATTTGGAAAAAAATTTCAATAAAAATTCTACCTCTTTAGTAGAACATGGATTACCCTTACCAAATAGATCAAGCTTGAATGAAATGAATAATAGGCTCTTACTAGAAGAACTCAGTTATGATGTTGAACAATTAAAAATTAACCATGCATGAATGGTTTCAACATTGAACACAAAACAACTTCAAATTTATAGTGTTGTTATTGATGCAGTCACTAATGTCGTTAGCGGTTATTTTTTGTATATGGTCATGGCGGTACTATCAAAACATATTTATATGAAACAATAATTTTGAGGCTTAGATCAAAAGGGAAAATTATTTTGGTTGTAGCTTCCTTAGGCATTGCAACATTACTACTTTCTAGAGGAAGAACTGCTCATTCAAGATTTAGAATTTCAATTGAACTAACAAAACATTCCACATGCGATATTAAAAAAGGAACAGAACTTGCAACATTACCAAAAGAAACTGCTCTTATTATATGGGATGAAGTGTCAATGAATCATAAGCATTATTTGGAAGTAGTCAATAAATATCTCAAAGATATCTTAAATACTAATGCATTTGATAGAACCAAGATTCCATTGGGTGAGAAACTAGTTTTGCTTGGTGGAGATTTTAGACAAATTCTTCTTGTCATCATCAAGGGAAACAAAGAAGATATTATAAATGCTTCAATTATAAGGTCATATTTATATAAGCAATTTCAAATTTTTAGACTAAAAACAAATATGCGACTTACCAAAACATCAAACGATACATTAAAGAATAATAATGAACAATCTTTTATAGAATGGCTTTTGTCTATTGGTGATGGACGAGCTTATGTAAACAATATACCTATTTATGATGATGAAACGAATTTAACTTGAATTCCTGATGATTTGCTACTTCCTGATTCAGACAATCCAACAAATAAAATAATAACTTTTACATACTCATATTTCTGAACAAAGTATAATGATGCTACATACTTGAAGGAACAAATAATTATAACTCCCACCAATGATATTTTCACAACAATCAATGGAAATATATTAAATCTTATAAATGAAGAATGCCAAATTTATTATAGCTTTGACTCTATTTGCAAAACATGTCCAAATCTAAATGAATTACAAACACTTTATCCTATAGAGTTTTTAAACTCCTTAATATTTAATGGCTTTCCCCAACATGAGCTTAAATTTAAAAAATAAATATCTCAATCATGCTACTTCGAAATATCAATCCAAACATTAGACTTTGCAATGACACTCGATTGTTAATACATGAATTAGGCTAACAAGTTATGTGTGTAATGATACTTTTTGGAAGTAACTGGTGAAAAAGTTCTTCTCCCAGGAATTATTTTGACAATTTCAAAAAAAAACAACCTTTTATAGTAAAACGTCATCAATTTTCAGTTAAGGTTTGTTACTGCATGACAATAAATAAGAGTCAATGACAAACACTTAAATTTATTGGTTTATATCTAAATGAATTGGTGTTCAACTATGGCCAATTATACATTGCTCTTTTAAGAGTGACATCAAAAAATGATATTCATGCAACAATATGCAAAAATAAAGCAGATGACAACTGAATTATATAACATATGCAAAAAATGTTGTTTATAAAGAAATATTTGAAGATCTAACATTAGTAGAGTTATTTCGTACGCAAGAGATGATTATTTCTTAATTGGTAATATTTGCATTATATCATTATAATTATTGTTAATATATGATTAATTTATAACAATCAACAACCAGTTAATTATATTTATTTTTATTCTTATAGATAAGATAGGCCAAGTATTTTTGTTGAACATTTTAAGAATATTCATATGAGTAATTGATACTAATCATGAAGTGTGTGTTTTAATATCTTTATCCTGGTATGTGAAAAATAACTTACATTCAAGTATTCAAATGTGTATACTTAATTGCTATTATTAATATGATATATATCCAGTTGCGAAGAGTTTCGTGTCACACTATGGGGTGAATTGGCACTTCAATTTTAAAAGATAAAGTATTTATTAAACAACGTAATAAACCAATTATTACAACATTTATTAGCATATGTATTAAATCATATAATGGTATCTTCACTATAACAATATTTTTTTTATTTTGTTAAAGATTTTAGACCAATGATTGAAATGACAAAATAACTTATTTATTTTTATTATGTGCAAATAATGTTGTTATAACTACTATACTTTTAGATCTATTATAATTTTATAAATTTTAGATTTTTACATTTGTTAACATTATTGTACTTTTATTGCATGCAGCAAAGTGTGAGTATTCAACTAAGTGTATATATATATATATATATATTCATTGTTATTTTTTATTAATAGACTATACTTTTATAAATAAAAAGACAATTATGTTAACTCCAATAATATAATGCTTATTTTAATTTGTTTTTAATTAATAATATTATATTATTAATTAATTATTTAAAATTTATTATCACAATTCATTTCTAACATATTATTTAATTTTTAATAAAATATTATTATATTCATAATTAATATTTAATACACATATTAATAAATGGTTATATATTATTTATTTTTTAAATTTAAAATATTTAGAATTACATTTATATTAAAAATTATATTTAAAAACAATAATCAGTAATAATAGTTTTATTAAACATTTAATATCAATTAAAATTAACAAAAAAATAGATAAATTAAATAGACTCATAAATATATATGATTATTTTATAATATAATAATATATAAAATAATTAATTGGATATAATGTAGATATCGAATTAATTAGTGCAGTGTAACTTTTAGGTGAATTTGGTGGTTAAGGGGTAAATGTGGCCAGCTCTTAACAAGCTTTTCTATGACTGTCATCCACCTTGTCTAATTAGAACATGATCATTATCGTCAGAATCTGCAAACAGCCTGGTCCATCCAGATTATTGTTGATAATTTCCATCTCGTTTTACCGATGATGCAATTATGTTCCAATTTCTATCGTGTGAAATGACATTTTTACATTTCTTTTCTTTTGAAATACTGTGAATCACGAGGCTTTCTATTTAGTTTGCGTCCCCATCTGATTTGCTCGATCCTCACCTTCTTCTTTTGTTCCTATTATGACATGGTTCTTTCCTTGATTCGGCCCAGTGTTCAGGACCATATCTTGATTTCAATGTGTTCCCATTCTGATTTTTCAGTAATCAATAAGGCATGCCAAAGTTGTCAACAAGCTCACACAGATGACTAATATTTAACCGGTGCATTGTAGCAATTTTCTGAAGGGAAAGTAAGGAGACCTTTGTAATCACTGAGTTACTAGTTTAATCCTCAAATATTATTAACACAGGCTTATCTACTATGTTTTTTTTTTTTTTTGTATGGGTGCTGAAACGCTTTAAAAAAAGGGAAACGCGGTGGACGACAAAAGAAATCAAACAGATGGTAAAATTGTCTGGTATTGTGGCAAACATGATTCTGTACCAAAATAGATTTTGTTTGCTTGTATGGATGGTAATTAAAATGACAAAATTGTCAGAAGGAAGGGGAGGGATATCTAGCAGTAGCAGAATCATATAAAAACACAAAAGCACCCAAAGGCAATCCATTGTACGTTTTGTGTTGTTAATGGTAAGATCAAAGGGCAAAAAGCCATAACTCATATTACCAAGCTGTACGTGTCCAATAATTCATTGTTTTTTGGGTATCTGTTTTTTGTAGAAAAGTATTTTCTAACCTAACCAAACATGGATCGTGATCTCATTGATGAAGACACCTGCCTTCAATGAAGACATACAGATCCATGGTGCAGGATACCGTGTCGTTTAAATTGCTAGAAGGTCTAATATCAGGCACACTGTCTCAGTTTCTGATATATAGCTGGAGATTAGTTTCCTGGGAAACAGGCAATTAGGTCTACGATCAATATTGGAAGCTGCGCAAATGACAAAAAGAAGATCTGTTGGAAATATTTTCAAGAAATTTCTCTGGGTTGATTTTGGAGGCATATGGGACTGCATTAAGGCTGGGTAAATAAATTCTTTGCATAGTTGGAACTTTGATTTGAATGATCAAAGATAGGGAATTGGCTAGCTGGATCCCATTAAATGATCAGAAAACCTCTCTAAGTCAATATGTAATATACAGGAGACATTATTTGTGACAAGATTTGTGATTTTCTTGATCCTCTTTGCCAAATTTCATGTCATATTTGTATTATAAGATATATATTCAATTGCTAAGCATTTTTTTTTTTTTTTTGATATTTAGGATAAAAGTTGTTTTGAGTCAATTTATACTTCAACAATCTTAAGAGTGTACATTGAGTATTATTTATATTTAGTTGTTAACAATGTTTTTAAATGGAGACTGAATCGGTCGACTAGTTGTTCTTGGTTCGGCCGGTTCAACCAGTATAGTTCAATAAAATTATTTTTTTTGAAAAAATATATAATAATACTTTACAAAAATATTTAAAAAATTAAAAAATTTTAATATGATAAAATAATGAAAATTATATTTTAAATTTTGAGTAAAATAGTGTATTTTAAAAAAATTAATTTTTTCACAAAAATAATATAATTTTAAGTTGAACTGGTTTGATCTTGTTATGGATTTGTCCAATTTTTTCAGATTTGACAGGATTTTTTATGAGGGCAGTCTTTTTATATTGAATCGAACCAGACTACTAGCCGATTCCGAATTTAACCGATCTGGTCCAATTTTGAAAACCATGTTTGTTAACTCTAAAACTAATAATCTTATTAAAGAAAGAAGAAACGCTTATAACAGAGTTCCAATATTCAAACACTGACGTTCTACACTATAAATATAAATGGAATCAAAATTCAAAAGTTTTAAATCCTTATAAGACTCAGAGGATTGGAGAATCAGAGGGGCAGATGCATGGACTGAAAAAGGTAACTAAAGAACAAATAAGAGTACGATTACCCAAGGACTAAAATCTAAGACACTGTTCTCACTAAAGCACAGTAGGTAGCATCCAATCGACGTAGAAAACTTATATTTTGAGGAGAGATGAAAGAGCAAAAGGACGGAGGCCCTGCGCCCTTAGTCAGGGCGATCAATAATCAATCTCCCTTGTGGTGGACAAGGGGACCCAATAGCGCTCCCTTCCTTCCGTACTTAAGTAACTTATGATTGATTAATTGACTGACTAGATGATGATCATGTGAGATTATCATCGTTATGTTAGCTAGGAGCATAATCTAAGTCAAGTCGAGTTGAGCCCATCATCAGACTCAAATTCAATTTGACAACTCGAAACTTGAGTTCGAATTTGATCAAATTTTAATTTTTAAATTCAAATTCAAACACAGTTAAGTACTTGAAGACTCAATTTCGACTAGATTAGACTCATTTATTTATATATATATATATATTTTTGTGAATTCTATAAATTGAAATTTAGGCTCGAATAAGTTTGATTATGTATAAATAAATTAAACTCGATTGATAATATTATAAGTATACCTAAACTTGATTAGACTCGTAAACCTCTCAAATTGAGTATTTTGAAGCTCTAATTTGATAAGTTTGAATTTGAGCTTGACTCGATTAATTTCAAGTTGATTTTTGAGTATTTTTCGAGTCGATTTTGAGTAAATTGTAAACTGTTTCAGTTCATTTACATCTCTAATGTTAACTAGTGGAGGGCAAACTATATTTTTTTTTTATCACATTGAGCCCTTGAACTTTCAAATTTTTTTGTCGTTGCACCTTTTTTAACAACTTTATCATGCGTGTAATTCATAACCTGTTAAAAGCGTGTGGAAGCTAAAATAACTAAACTAACATTACCAAATTGATTACATCAAACCTTCAAACTTTACTAAATTTGTTATTAAACCCCCATCTTTTATAATTATATATTTATAATTAGATATTTATTATTTATAATTATAATTTATCATTATATATTTATAATTTATAATTATTGATTTATTATGTATAGTTATATATTATAATTGTATAATTATATAAATTATATATATATATATATATATATATTAATTTGATTCAATTGAACTTTTTTAATGAAAATAATTAAAATTACTGAGTTGATTTGATTTTTGAGAATTTACCTAAACTCTTTATTGTCAAATTTCTTTCTTATAATATCCTAAAAAATATAAT
Organism: Omphalea diandra; assembly: GCA_949677035.1. Lineage (NCBI taxonomy): Eukaryota > Viridiplantae > Streptophyta > Magnoliopsida > Malpighiales > Euphorbiaceae > Omphalea > Omphalea diandra. The sequence goes on along the minus strand of CATIWR010138936.1, from coordinate 5,619 downwards.
AATATAACAAAAAATTTTAAATTCTTCTATGCAATTTTAAAAAGTCTTGACACTATTTGTGAGTAAAATTAACTATTATTCCGTGATTAATCTTTTGATTTTGATTTAATTAAACCTATGTTATAAAACAAAAAATTAAAACTATTGAGTGGATCCACTTTTTAGAAATTCTATTTTATCATAATTTATTTCTTACTAAATTTATCTCTAATATTATTCTAAAAAATGTAATATAATAAAAATTTTGGATTTTGCTTCATACTTTTAGAAAATTATTGGCTTCAATTATGAATAAATTAACTGTTATTTTATGCTCAGTCTTTTGATTTTAGTTTAATTAAATCTATTTGTCATAAAAATAATTAAAACTATTAAGTTGATCCCCTTTTTGAAAATTTTATTTCATCATACTTTCTTTCATATCTTATATTATTTTAAAAAAAATATAACAATACAATAAAAAAATTTTGAATTATGCTTCATACTTAAAAAAAAATTTGGTTTTAATCAATAAAATTAAATTATGCTTCATACTTAAAAAAAATTTGGTTTTAATCAATAAAATTAAGTATTTTTTCATGTCTAACATTTTAATTTTGATTCAATTAAATATTTTTTTTACAAAAATAATTAAAATTATTAAGTTGATCTATTTTCTGAGAATTTTATTTTGTCATAATTTTTTTTCAAATTTATCTTTTGTTTTATTTTAAATAAATATAATAATATATAAACAATTTGAATTCTAATCCGTACTTAAAAAAAAAACTTGATTCCGAGCATGAACATAATTAAGTGTTATTTTATGCCTATTTTTTTATTTTTGTTCAATTAAATCTTTTTTGAAAAAATAATTAAAGCTATTGCAGTTATCAATTTTTTGAGAATTTTATTTTTTATCAGTAGTTCTTTCTTTCAGAATTTATCTCTCATACTATTCCAAAAAAAATATAATATAACAAAAAAATTTTGAATTCTATTTCGTACTATGAAAAAATCTTAATCAATTATAATTGAATAAAAACAATTGTTTGTATATATTATATGTATAATTATTTTATTTATATATATAATTTCTATAATTATATAATTATGCATATTAAATAATCAATTATATAATTATAATTATATAATTATAATTATATAATAATAAATTATAAAAATGTAATGATAAATTATAAATATAAATAATAAATATAATTATAACTATATAATATATAATTATAAACGATGAGAGTTCAATAGTAAATTTAGTAGAGTTCTAGGGTTTGATGTGATCTATTTGGTAAGACTAATTTAGTCATTTCAGCTTTTTTCGAGTTTTTAATGAATTGTTAATTATGTGCGTGACATAACTGTTAAAAAGGTGCGACGGTAAAAAATTTGAAAGTTTGAAGGCTCAATGTGATAAAAAAAAAGTACGAAGAGCTTAATAGCAAAAATCATGAAAATTCAGGGGCCTACTGATGTATTTTGCCTATAGAGGAGATAAAAAGCCTTTTTCATGCTATGCGTATGACTGCCCCTGTCTTAGCCCATAGTTTCCATTTCCAAGCCCAAAATTTTTTCTTTTTTACTCAAAAATTATTAAATTAAAGTTGCCTATACAAAGGGGTAAGATAAACACCTCAACACCGTATTTTTTTTTATAGTTTCTTATGATTTTAAGTTTTTTTCTGATTTTTTTTATTCATCAACTCCCCATTTGATCAGTTAAAATTAAAAAAAAAAAAAATGCTTTTATATTATCTAACATAGCGATGTATGTATGTCCCATGAAGTTGATAGATCATGAGTCGAGATTACTTAAAATGAGTACGAAGATTCCAATCCCAACTAACGTTAGAATCTCTCACATCACTGTTTTTTTTTTTTTTGAGAAAAAATCTCACTTCATTGTTAAAAAATAAAATTAAATATAGGGAAAATAAGGTAAATTTTAGAATCACATCGATATCCTTTATAATAGAAATAAATCACGAAGCGAATAAATAAATGAGTTAAAATATCAAATAAATCTCTAAATTTATCGTAAAGTGACAATAAATAATAAAATAAATTTTTTCATTAAATTTATCTTTGAATTTGCATTATTTCATCAAATTACCTATAATCTCGCCATAAAAATCATTTTTCATCAAAATTACTCTTAATCTTATATTATTTTATCATAAAAGTCTAAAATATTAATATAGGAGAATGCGTGTATTATAAATGTAATTTAAGAAAACTGAACTCATATGTATTTCAACAAAAATACAACTTTTCCTAAATCATTAAATCCCTAAATTTCAAAAACACAACTTTATTTTGACAATAAAATTTTATTAATTGAAAAATATAAAAAAGTTATGTTTTCATGGAGTAATAATTCTGGTTGTTCATTAAATTACAACAAATATAAGGAGACATGAGTTAAATAAGAATATAATAGTGTGCAAAAATATTGCTAAATATTTTTATTTTATAATTTAATAAAATATGTTTTTTAAAAATAATAAAACATAAAATATTTGTTTTATAAAAATTATTGCGGGACAAGAAGTCCTTGCAAAAGTAGAAACATGCGAAAAATTCCTTCCATCAGGAGAGTAAGATAGTGGATAGAGGATAGTTATTGCCTCATTCACTTGTTATTCTTATGCTAATACTATTTTTAATCAATATTTTAGACTTTTATGAGTAAATAATATAAAATCGGAGGTAATTTTGATGAAAAATGATTTTAATTATGAAACAATACAAAATTAAAAGTAATTTTAATGAAATAATATAAGTTTTGGGGTAAATTTATCAAAAAAGTTCATTTTGTCATTTATTATCACTTTGTGATAAGTTCAAAGATTTATTTGGTATTTTAGCCTAAAAAAATATCTATCCGAAACAAAATAGAATCTTTTCTATAGAAATTATTCATAAATAAATTATTTTTTTAACTTTGACAAATTCATTCAAATAAAAAAAATTATATATATATATATATATATTATTATTATTATTAGTTACCTATACACATCATTAGTCATCTTTGGTCAGTGATAATCGCTAAAGATGAGTAGAACCTATAAAATTTTTATATTAGTTTTTTTATTTGTATTGTTTTATATTTAATTGAATTCATTGCCTTTTTTAAAAAAAATTATTATATTATATTTAATGTAAAATATGTATTAGGAGTATGATAAAATTAATAAAAAAGAGAATAAACAATTTCGTTTAGTTTTAAGAAAAATCACTTAAAAATTGTTTTCAAGTAAGAAATCTTATTTAAAAGATTTTTCTTAAAGCCTCAAACTACGTGGTGGCGGGCTGGTGTGAAGGATAAAAAAATTCACATACGCAGTTGTGGGATGAAATCAACACGAGATACAATATTGATCAAAGTTCTTATCTTGTTTTGCTTTGCTTTTGAACAAAGGTCACAGAATTTCTAAAACTATCGTTTTCATCCCTTCAAAGATCCACATGAAGGATTGTACCTGACGTGATGCCTCAGGGCCTAACCACTAACCAAGCCATCCTATACAGCTGTACTTGGCCACATGGCCATGACCTCCTTGGCTCAGCTCTGGTTTGTTGATGCATGCTGTATAACACACTTGAAAAAAAAAAAAAAGCTTTGCACTAAGTTGAGAAAGAGAAGAAAGATTAGATAAAGAAAAAACAGTAAAAGAAAAAAGGATACAAAATAATATTTTTCTCTATTTAGTAGCTATATGGAAAAGATAGGGAACATATTATAATTATTGAAGTATTCTTTAGCGGCACTGAGAAAAAGTGGATTCTAAAGAATCGAGCAATATATTATTAATTTTAGTTTCAAATTTAAGTTTTATTAAATAATTATGTATAATATAATTGCATATCATTATTTTATATTATATTATGAATAAAAAAATAATTTCATATAAAAAATTAAAGGGCAAAAAAATTATAAATAAAAGTTAAAATCATTTAATAAAATTTTAAATAGAAAATTAGACAAATTTAAAAAGTAAACATCTAAATAAAAAAGTAAAAATTCTAAAGAGAAAGACAATATTTAAATTAATTCTATTAATTGTTTAAAATTTTGAGTATATAAGGGCGACAGTGTAATAGATTGTCATAAATTATTTTTCATTAAATTTTATAAATTTTTTAAAAAAAATTATATCACACAAAATTAAATGTATGAATCAATAAATAATTTTTTATTCAAAGTATCTCATATATGCAAATATGATTTATAGTTATCTAATAATTATATTTTTTACTATAAAATACTTATTATTTATTTATTTGATTGATTATCATAAATTATTTTATTCAAATTTAATAAATTTTTTCTTGAAATTATATCATATAAAATTAAAAGTATGAATTAATATACAATCCCTTATTACAAATATTTCTATAATTTTTTCATTCCTCGGTGTAAATAACCTAATATTGGCTCACAATCAATAACATCTTCACCGTATAGAGTAATGATGAGTCGAAAAACACCATGCATTGATGGGTGGTGGGAACCCATATTGACTATCATAAGGTCTTTTCATGTAGCCAGTACATTCATAGGGGTTTCCTCGATCCATTTTCCATGAATTACTGAAAAAAAAGAAGTTAATTTCAAGATCTAATAAATCAAACAATTAAAAAAAAAAAAAAAACTCTTCAAATTAACGAGTTTTTAACTCTCGAATATCCAACTGGCTAATTAATTCTTTATAACGTACTCTATTTTTCTTTGTTAAATAAGATAGGAGTCGTTGGCATTTTCCTAGAATTTTCTGCAAACTTCTCTGAGATAAATAGTCTTTTCTATGCAATTCTAATTATAATTTTTTAAAAATATTTTATTTTTTACTTGATAATAATTTTTATAAAGTAATAATTAATCATGCAATTAATTAGTTAATTATTTTAATAAAAATAAAAATATTAAATTTATTATTATAATGCATGGATTTGCACCCAGTTTTTAGTTAAATTATAAATATACCAATATAGTTTCTTATAAATATACTCATATTTATTTAATATTATTTATTTAAATTTATATAAAAATTTTGAAATCAATTTTATATTTCATTAATTTTGAAATATTTTTTATTCTTAATTTTTTATCATGTAAATCAATCAATATAATTTTATAAATTAATTATAATAAAAAAATTAATATAACTCTAATATTTTTCTAATTAAATTCTATCATATCATAATATATCACTTATAAAATTTAATATTTAAATATAAAATATTTTTATTAACAAATTTTGGATAATGTATAGAATTTCAATATGTATAAATATATAAAAAATAGTACAGGCTAAAAAAGAACATAAATTTTTTTAAAAGAACTTGAGATACATAATGAATCAAATATAAATAACAATTATAAAAGTTTATTAAATACTTAAAAATAAGATATATGTCATATAATTATTTTTTTTGTTATTATTTGTGTGTCAAAAGATTAAAACTATATATATATATATATATATATATATATATATATATATATATATATATATATATATATATATATATATATATATTATATAAAAAATTAATATATAGAAAATAAAAAAAAAAACTTAGTAAATAAATTTAATTTTTGTTTTTTAAAGAGTTATA
>CATIWR010138925.1:0-11098 GCA_949677035.1 Omphalea diandra | reverse complement strand
CTAAATAATGGCTTAAATGTAACATCCTTATTCACATTCATTGGCATTATCACATGAACATATACATTGGATAAATAATCATTTAGAAGCACCGTTGCATTTGGGGACACTTGAACATATATGTAGTGTTTGTATAGTTGCATGATAAATTGTCTTATGTTATGTGCATGTTATAGTATCATAAAATAATGGTGTTTTAGAGCTTAATTATAAAAGTATAAGGAACTTCTAGGAATTAGGAGATGGATGGAAGTGCTTAAGGAATGAAGAAAAGGGACTAAAAGCAAAACTTTTCACTTTCAACCAATAGGAACAAGCCACCAATCTTTTGTCCTATTAGAGTAAGAATACAAATTATAATTATCTACAATTAAGGGCTAGTAAGAGAGGAGATAAGGTCGAAATACACCAGATGAAAGAGTGAGAGAGAGCTAAGGAAGAAGAAGAAAAAGAATAAGAGAGGGAGAAGAGTAAGCTGCCTAAGGTTTTCCAATTCTGGGACAACAGGTAAGTAAATTTATCTTATTCTCAACTGGAATTAACCTCTCATGACATGTTAATCATGCATGGTTAGTGAGAATTATGGAGTAATTGAAGTAGAGCTCTTGGATGGAAGTTATAAACGAAAAGAACAAGAGTTGATTCTGTTAGATTTTGCTGTTAGAGCAGAATTTTGCACCCACGATTTCATAACCCTAGAAGAGGAATTAGGGAAAATAAAAAATACAAAAGTTGTATCTTTATGTCTCATATAAATTTGTATGAAACAGTTTTTCTTGATTTTGTGTATGTGAGGAGATATGACTCCTTCAGTAGGACTAGGTCAAATCCGAACCGAGATGATCTCAGTCTTCTCTTTTCTTACATTTTGATGGCTTTATGTTCTGATTTTGACAAAGTGTAAAACATGAAATTTGTAGAATTATGTCTTCTATAAACATCTGTAAACCAGTTTTGATTGATTTTTTGTGTGGAGAGATTTATGGCTCATTGATTGGGACTGACTCTGCATCAGGTTGAAACCCACCTTTCTTTTGAATATGTTTCCCAATAATTTGATAGCCATATATTCAGAATTCGACGATTATCCAAACTTGAAAGTTGTACATTTATGTATGATGTACATACCTGTGAAATAGGTTTGCAAAATTCGGCATGGTTGTTGAGATGTTGTCCCTTCATTCTGACTGGTTGTCAACATGTTACAAACCTACTCATCCTGAGATTGGTCCTTTGTTTTGGTGACCTTATAGACTGAATTATATAATGAGTAAAACATGAAAAATGTTCCTTTATATGTTTTGTAATTGATGGTAGATTATTATTACAATTAGATTTGTACAATTTGTGATACACCTAAGAGAGTAAGACCTACTTAGACTAAGAAGACACTATAATAGGGCAACATTTAAAAATTCACCACATTTTGTGTGTGTCTGATATTGACCTAAAATTTGAATATGTTATTTCATTATGCATCTAGTTAGTTAGAAAAAAAAGAATCAAGTCATTTGGATGAGTATATCTAGAGTTATTATAGTGAGTATGTAGCAAGCTCTGGCTGCCCTATTAGGAATATATACATAAACACTAGGTCCACTTGCATGGATCATACCATAACGGCATACCAAGCATTCATAATTATTTTTTTATACTTGTAACCATGTATGTATCAAATTCTAGGGTCTCAAAACTTTGAGGAAGCCATAAAGAGAGAACCAAACCTGCAGTAAAGGTTGGTAACATCAAAAGGTGAGTAAAAACTATAATTGGATTCAATGGGTGTATATGATAATTGTATGATATGATTATGTTCTATTATATATATATATGATTGAATTGTTACATGTTACATGACAATATAAGTCAAGTGAGAATGATTTACATGGGAATAACATGATTATGTTCTATTACATGTATATATGATTGAATTGTTACATGTTACATGGGAATACAGACCAAGTGAGAATCAAATGCACTTAACGATTACTTGGTATATCATTTGTGAATAAGCACTTGCATATAGAACTAAAAGGATGTTGTGACCGACTTGTCAAACACTTGTAAATCACAGGAAGATGGACCAATAGGTCCCAAATCATATGTCAAAAGAATTACAGGAAGATGGACCAATAGGTCCCAAATCATATGTCAAATGAATTATAGGAAGATGGACTAATAGGTCCCAAATCATATGTTACATGAATCACATGAATATCCTGGGAGCAATGTTTACCTTGCTTGGTCACGACAAAAATAAAGCTATTGCATTTGCACTTGCATAGTTAATTGTTATACTTGCAATGTATCTTGATGACATTTGATTATGGATTATGCCATGAGAATTTGATTATTGTTTTTATTCATTGAGTCGCGACTCACCAAATCGCAAAATTTTTTTCAGATACTAAAGAATAGGAATTGGACACTTTGGTGCTTTCAGTTTTACATTGAGACATATGGACCACAGGTCGTCGGCTGAATCCAAACTCTCTCCCTCCTTGTCTTATATACATATATGTACATCAAATAAATGTTTGATTGTGTGTAGGATGGATAAAACCTTTATACATATGTATTTTGAACATGAATGATATGAGTTATGTGAATGAATATGGTTGTTACATATGTATCAAATTTTAGGATCCTAAAACTTTGAGGAAGCTTATGAGAGAGGTCCAAACCTATCATAAAGGTTAGTCGCATCAAAAGGTTAATAAAAGCCATAATTGGATTCTAATGTATATGTGTCACAATTTTATGATATCGTTATATTCTATTACATGTATATGTGATTGAATTATAACATTTTATATATGAATACAAGTCAAGTGAGAAGTATATGATCCTAATGATTAGTTGGTGTACCATAGTGAATGAACACTTGCTTATGGAATTAAAAAGGATGTTGTGACCGGCTTGCAAATCACTTAAAAAAAGGGACTAATATGTCCTATTGGCATATGCTATTGATCAAATGATTCACTTGTTATCTACTAACTAGTAAAATCAAATATCATTTGAATCACATGAGTTCCCGGGAGCAGTGTTTGCCTTTCAAGGTCATGACAAAATCAATCTATTGCATTTGCACTTGCATAGTAAATTCTTATACTTGTAATGTATCTTGATGATATTTGATTATTGGTTATGCCTTAAGAATATGATTATTATTTTTATTCATTGAGTCACGACTCATTAAATTGTGATTATATTTTTTAGATGTTGAAGCATAGTGTTTAGATACTTTGGAGCATAAAGTTTTACATATAGACACATAGAGCATAGGTTGTCGGCTAAATTCCTACTCTCTCTCTCTCCTTGTGTCATGTACATATACCTAGATAGGAATCAGTCGTGGTTTATATTAGCCTTAAACGTTAGTTAGCATATATGTACATTAAATACATGTAGGGTTGTATATGTATGATGAATCAACTTTTTTGTATATGTATTTTTAAACATGAATGCCATGATTACTAAATGAAAATAATTGTTACAATTAATGTCTTAATGGTCTTTCTGAAGTCCTTATGTAAATGAAATATGTTTGTAAAGAGAATTGATGTTAAATTGATTTTCTTGATATTATTTGACCCTTTGAACCTTATGATTAGAGTTATTTGTGAATGCATGAGATGTTCTTCATTTAATTGTGGTAGGATAATACATGAATGTCTTAATGAGTATATGGATGGTTTATGATGAGAAATGAATATGTTGGTGAATTTAAGAGTATAAATTTATGATTATGAAATGAGTTAAATATGGTAATGTTAATGTTGATACAAAGAATAAGATAAAAAGAAAGTGGTGACAATGAGCTAAGTATAAAGGATGATTATTAAGTTATAAGCTAGAGCTAATGAAAGCTATGTTTGCATGCTTGATTGATGTTTAAGACTTCATTATCCCTAAATGGGCTTTTGCCTTATTGTGTTATATGTTAAGTGTATGCTATGTGTTCTATGGATGAGCTTGAGTTGCACTCCATATTTTAGTTATTTTAATAATATACAATGGATGTTTATGCTTAGGCATGTGTATGGGTGAGATTATTAAGAGCAAGCAATGATAAAGCTAAAAGCAAGTAAGGCTAAGGCAATAAGATAGGTAAAGAATAAAATTAAAGTAAGGAAGAGCTAAAGCTAGCAACGAAAGGTGAATGACTTTATCACAACTTTTAATCTCCATTACATACATGGCTCATAAATTTATATATATGCCATAATAGGCCAAACTACGTTGATATAAATAGTAGGCCAAATATGTTGATACAAAAGTCATTTACATTTATGTGAATGAAATAAAATGTCATGAAAATGCCATGTGATGTAAGGAAGAAGTGGGAGTCCAAAGAGTCGTAACTAGTTATGCAAGTGTAAAATGAATGTAATGATATGCATGCATGCCATGGTTGGTGAGGAAACTACCTCGTGTAAGAGATAAGTAAAGGAAATGGTTGGTGAGATAACTTCCTCGAGAGTAACTCCCCTATACAAGAAATATAAGTAAGGATTCCTATGTACTTGACAATCCATATGTAATGTTTTGACAAGAAAATGATGTTTATAGATGATATGCCATGTAGTTAGAGATGTATTCATGTAAAGGCAAATAAACATGCATATGGACAATACAAATTCCTCACTAAGTTTCCCACAAAGATCTCCCCCCTACATGCATAGATTGTTTTACTGGTTGAGCATATGATTGATATCATGATTAATGGCTAAAGGTAAAGGTCATAAATGATGTTTTAAGTTATGTATAATAGATTGTTAAGAAACTAAATTATTTCTTCTTAGTTGCCTATAACAATGATGTATATGTATAATTGGAAGAGCTATATAAATTTATTCATGAAATGTTATGTTATATCTTATATTCTTAGTAAAGAGCTCATCCCCCCTTCCCGCCCCCCCACCATACATAAATAGATTATTTTGCAGGTTGTGCATAAGATTGATATAATGATTAATGGCTAAAAGATAAAGGTTACAAATAAAGGTTTTAAGTTATGTATCATATATTGTCAAAGTAGTACTTTATTTGTTTGCATTTGCCTACTGTAATGATGTACATGTATAATTGAAAGAGTTATAAATGTTAAGAAAATGTTAAGGTATATCTTGTATTCTAGTAATCGCTACAAAGTCTAAATTACGAATAATGTGATATGCATATGCCTAAGGTTAACATAATATAAAATTGTTATGATGTATGATTAATGGAAACGATGTTGAGGCATACTAAGATTTATGGCTTATGTAAGATAAAAGTTGAATGCTTATGATAATAAAAGGAATATTATAGTTAGAGTGACCCTATATGGACCCTTGATTCTAGGATTATTCTAATGGGAGTACTTGATTAGTCCTTAAGATGGAAGCTCGATGATAAAAACTACTCAAGTTGTTCCTCTAAAATGCAAAGGGAATTGTAAAAGGAATAAGAATAAAAACTTTAAGAAGCTTTAGATTAAGCCTCAAATCAAGCCTAAGCCCACTTAGCCTAAAAGATTGAATATGCTAGCTTTACTTCAATTGGTTGTACTGCTAATTGCTTGGTTGTCTAGCTAAGCCCTAAACCCTAGTTAATAAAACATTTTAGAACCTCACCCCTTATAAATGAATTAGCTATACATCTAACCAAATGGGTTATACAACCAACCACTTGGCGATACAATTCACTTTGAAATCGTAATTTCAAAACTTTCATGGCTCTTACCGTAATTTCAAAACTTTCATGGCTCTTATTTGTCATGGGTTGTGACTGAGATGCAATTAGAGTTATCGTAGCTCTAGTGCACCCCTCTTTCTCTATAAGTACCCACTATTTTTTGAAGAGAAAGGAGAGGCTTAGATAATCTTAAGAAAATTTTACCAAAATTATTACTCAAATCCCTAAACCCATAAAAACTATATGCCTAATCTATTGCACCAAAGATCCAATGTAGAAAAAGGACTTGTAAATCACTCTTAACCATTCCCATTGTATTTTGGAGGATCAACCCATAAAACTAGGTGCCTCTGAGGGTAAGAGAGACCTCCAAAAGCATATCAGACTTTTATCCATATTATCTTCTTTATATTCTTTTTATTCTTCATGTTTTTGAAAACTACATTTTGGTAGGCTGTACATACTTTTTGCGATCTTTACAAACCATTTAGTAGGATATACGACCATAGATAGGTATACAAAACTTACTTTTTTTAGGGATAGTTTTGTGATAATCATCTTCTCTTCCATTGAAGTTCTTTCCTTCTTTTTTGGTTATTTTAAGTACCTTAGGAGCCTAAATGGTAGAATATAAGGTATAGTCCATGATCCATATTCTCTCAAAACCTAAGGTGAGGATCAAGGATTTAACTTGCTTTCCTAAGTAAGACATTGATGATTTTGTTGCATTTGTGTTTCATTTCCTTACCTTAACTTAAGCATTTTATTTTTTTTTCATGATTTGGCAATGATTGACTGAGGGAATCAAGTCCATATGATCTCATGAGCTCACGATCTTCTTAAGGATCATGGTTTAGGTTTTATTCTTTTTTTTTTATCAAAAGGAAAGGGCTGCAATCTCTATAATTTATGGATTCCTCTTCTGTTTATTTAAATAATCGTGGCTGTATTTTAAGGACAAAGATTCATTCTTGGTTACTCCTATTATGTCAAACCTTATGCATAAAGTCTCTTTCACATCTTGTAATTTCACTTGAGTGTTCATGTGATATTGGGATGATTGAATAATGAATTAAGGGTTAAGAAACATGCCTAGATCATTAACTTGAAATGTGGAGAGACTATTACTTGCATGGACCTTATTTTATTTACTTAGGTGGTGTTTTTCTTATATTGGTAATTAACTCGTGTTTTTTTTGGTATAGGTGCTTGTGTGAGTTTGACCATATATGATGGCCTTGATGATCATTATTTTTAATGTTGATTATCCATGATGATCTTATGTATGGTTGATTGATAAACATGATGTCACTGTGACATGTTACATGACCCGCATCCGCTTTTAATATTAGTTATGATGATGTTTTGGCTTGATTAATTAGATTTTGCTAGAAACATGTTTAAAGGCATTAATCAAATTAATTAATAACAATGTTAAAAAGGTAAAAAAAAGAACCAAAGAAACTCGAAGGTTGGATCCTAATATTCAAATAATTTTAGGTGTCTAACCTTTTCCATAAGTCATATACAATTTTCAAACCCAATCTCTGATGGGGTAAAGACAAATTAGGCCATTTAAAGGACTTAGTAAGGTTAACATTTTGTCTTGCCTAGATTCTTGTCTTGACCAAAGTCAGATGATGACTTGACATTTCTTTAAGGGTAATACCTATGTATTATCCCACCTTAGTCCATAAAATTGGGAAAGAGCTTTAAGCATATGTAAGGCCTAAAGGATCCCTCGTTGATCCCTACAAGAGCCACCATTTAGGGTTATTACTAAGGTACAACCCTTGTCCTCTAGATTCCTCATTGGTCAATAAAAGGATGGAGTTGCAAGCAAGATTGCACTCATTCGAGTGCAACCACAAAATCCAATGGCACTCATAGTGGCAGCTCCACCAAGCACTCGAAATTGACTTCTTGTTTAATCTCTAGTTCACTTTCACCATATTAACTTCTTAATTAATTGGTCCAATTGCATTCATGTAGCCTTCATACTTTACCACACACACTAGATTTGCCTTGAAAAAAAATAATTGGTTCTCCAAACCTGAGACTTAAGCTCCATTCGGGCATAGGAGATGATGATGAAGGTTCATCACTCACAAATAAAGTACTTTCAAGGAAATCAAATGGGGGATCCTGAAAATTGTCCCTGGGCTTATGGAAGCCATCAGTTATAGCAACCATCTCAACCATTTTTGCACATGTAGGACTTAACATCATCTTAAAATGAGATTCCCCTTTCTTCAAAGGAAAAGCTGAAGTCCTTAAAGAACATAGGATTTCCTTTATGTAAATAATATTATTCCCTCATTCCCATTGATGTAATCACTCCCATTATGTAAATATTTATGTATTCCTCTTACATTATTTTGTAAATAGTTCTCATTTCTTATATACATCCCACGTTCTCTTATTAAAGAGGTTATTCATTTCTTTGTACATTTATTTTGAGTAATGTAAAGAGTTCTTAATCCCTTTGTGTAAATGTTCTTTTGGGACTTTAACTTTTCTTGGTCTAAGGAGACCATGCATGTTCTTTATTCATTATTGGTAGAAGAATGAGACCTCAACTAAGAAAGAGTTTTCAGACCTTATGTGTGGGAGGAACAAGGTTAAGGGATCTTTTGCTAATAAGGTGTGCATATCATGCATAAATGCATTCTTTATTATTCATGCATCATATTGATAACTCTTGTCTTGCAGCCATCATGGCTTCATCTAACCCCTTGTGGAAAAGAAGGGACAATCGGCTCGCTATGAAAAGTAAGATCCTTACTTGGATCCAAAAACTAGAATTAATCATCAAACCCATAATATTGTTATATGTGCTAGAGAGGATGATAATCGAGTTTGACCATAAGATAGAGGAGAAGGTCATGGACCTCAATGAGATTCTAAAGAAAACAAGGTCATCCATTAGTAAGATAGATAAAAGGAAAGCACCTATAGAAGCACCACAACTTGTGATGATTGATGATATGTTTAGGATGATGAAGTCCCACGAAAGTATGATGCCTAAGGAAGTGGGAAGTACTACTATTGTTTTCAATAAGCCTGTGGCAATAAAAAAAGAAGAGTACTTAATTTGATGATTTTGCTAAGCAGTTGGAAAAGGTATAAAAGGCTTTCGGAGCCAGAGGCTTGAAGAAAGGAATTGATATTGAGGAGCTGCTTGCATATAAATTAGAGAAACTTCCACCTAACTTTTGAATGCCCGAGTTCTCAAAGTTTATAGGTACCCAGAATGCAAAGAATTATATTTGCTCATATGTCCTAGTTATAAAGGGATATGAGGTACCCATTGACCATATTAAAACTTTTTAGCTATCATCAGAGGGATCTGTTAAGGCGCAATATTTCAATCAATCAAAGATTATCAGGGAATAGTAGAAAGAATTGATAGAGGATTTTAAGAAGCATTATGCCTGTAATTTAGATTTAGAGGCCACATTGCAAGATCTAGAGCCTTTGAAATATAAATATGGGGAAAGTTTCAACAATTATATAAGGAGGTGAAAGAAAATGGCCTAAGAGGTAACTATTAAAGCAACTAAAAAGGAACAAGTTCAAATGATTATTAGAGGAGCATTACCTAGTATTGGCACTAGAATCGAGGGTATGTTAGTATGAAATTTTAAGGACCTTAGAAAAGTGGGGTTGTAAGCTAAAAAGTTAAAGACTGAGTTGAAAAGACTATATAAGGGAAGGAGGAGTGCCCCATCACAACCTCATATAGAAGAAAACTAGACGGTCAACATAAATGTAGTAAGGGCTTTAAGGTAATTTATAGATTTAGGAATGCCTTTGTCTAAGGCATTCGAGAGATTACAAAAGAAGGGGGTACTGAAGCTTTTAGCATCGAGACCATCCTATTGCCAAAGGGGTACAATGCTAATACATACTATGCTTTTCATTATGGAGATGAGCACAACATTGATAACTATTATAGGTTAAGGCATGAAATTCATGATCTCATTGATAATAAGAAAATTGTTCTGCCCAATGCTAAATTTGAGTATAAGGGGAAGTCCTCTCCTAAACTATCATAGTGTTCCACCTCCCAACTAAGGGACATTTATGATAGATTTTGGAATTCTAAAAGAAATTATAATAGCCACCATTGTAGAAGAATTAAAGAAGATTACTATTATGGTTTGCACCATTAATCTATGAAAGATCTCAAATGATGAGATGGAGGAAGTGAAGAGGAATAAAGTGATTAAGTTATGGGACGAGAAGATAGAAGTGGAATAAGTGAGCCATGTGACATGAAAAGAAAAGTATTTACCTGATAGAGAAGCTTTTAAGAAATCAAGGGTAGACAAAAAAACAGATAAGCTTATAGTGAATGAGGAGGACGATAACCCTACTCTGAGGTAGTTGAAAAAATGCCATCCTAAATTAGTGTATGAGAGTTGCTCATTACCTCCTAAGAGCATAAAAGGGCTATGGTGGAAGCTCTATCGAGTTTGATTAACTCTAAGGAATGCACAATGAAGGATGTCATTGTTTTCATCACCCATAAAAGAAAGATAATTTTCTTTGATTAAGATTTGCCACTGGAAGGGAAGGATCATCATTTGGCTTTATTCATAAGAACTGAGGTGAAGGTAAGGCGATGGTTGACAATAGATCTAGATCAACATTTGTCCTTTAAAGCTTTATTATAAGTTTAGGGTGTCAAAGAAGGATTTCTAGGCATCATATAGCATTATTTAGGCTTAATATAATAGTAAAGGTCGATTATTGGTGTATTCAAAATCATAGTGAAAATCAAGATTATGGAAGTAATTGGGGAATTCATAGTGTTAGACATCCCTGTCACCTTCTGACTATTATTAGGAAGGCCATGTTATTACCCATTAAGGGGAGTACCATCCACGATGCATCAAAAGATTAAGATTCCTTACAAGGGTGAAGTAGTCACTTTATGTACAGAGGTTAGGGAAATTGTGTCAACATTGAGTGTAGATATACTTCAACTTAGAGGTTTTTAGGTTGCTAGACTCATAAATAAATGGGTCAACTCAAATATGATGGGCATAAAAAAGAAAATGAATTTTCAACCAGGTTAAGGCTTGGGAAAGAGTTCTATAAGAGTGTTAGAGTTTTTAAAGATCTAGACTCAAACCATTAGAAAGGGACTCCATTATTGTGGGAAAGGGACAAAGTTAGAAGTAAGATATTTGCTTTGGCCTTTATTTGATTTCTTCATGAAAGACGGGGAAGTAGTGGGAGAAATTGAGAAAGGAGACACTAATAAGAATGTAACAACCATATTCATTTACATAACTCATATCATTCATGTTCAAAATACATATGCATAAAGGTTTTATCCATCCTACACACAATCAAACAGTTATTTGATGTACATATATGTATATGACACAAGGAGAGAGAGTTTGAA
>CATIWR010138907.1:0-15601 GCA_949677035.1 Omphalea diandra | reverse complement strand
TATATATATATATATATATATATATATATTAGTTTATATTTATATTATTATTATAAATTATGAATTTAATAAAATAGTACCAAAATATCAATATGTAATGTAATAAAAGAGTTTATATTTATATTATTATTATTATAAATTATGAATTTAAATTATTATTTGACTATCATCAATTTCATCCACTGCTTATATCATGAGTCATGATTGAATTAGGGTGATAATCGGTTTAATATCTACAAAAATTATTTTCTTTTCTTGACTATTTTAAATTCATTTAATTAATGGATAATTATTTTTACTTGATTATCAATTCAATTTCTAATTTCAGTAGGAGACACTATTTCCACAAGGGTCACTACCATTGTTAGTTATAAAACTAAATTATGCAGATAACTGTGCTTTATTTAAAATTCTCTACAAGCCAAGTAAAATTTGTACGTCTTTCATTATAAAGTTTTATTTATATGTAAGAAGGTTTTTTTTTTTTTTTTATTTTCTTGTGAAATCCAAATTTGGTGTGCTGAATATTAAAATAAATTTTATTTTAAATGAATGAATTTTTTAGTCTAGTATGAAAATGACATTCAATTTAAAACTTTTGCTTTTCCAAAACTACAATTTATATACATCAATAATGTTATCAATATATTACTTTTTGAAGTTGATAATATTTCTTGTTTTATTCCTTGAAAATGGACAACAAATTAAAGACTTTCTCTTCCATTCAAGACTTTACTTTTCCAAAATTACAAGTTATATACATTAATATATTATCATATATATTACTTTTCAAAATTGATAACATTCTCATTTTATTCCTCCAAAAGTGATGGTAAATTATAGAATCCACCTCTCTTCGATTTCAAAAATCAACTAAACTAATTTATCAAATCAGCAAAATTAAAAATCAAATTATTAATTAATTTAATTAATTTAATTAATTTTTAATAACTTTTTAAAATTATTTTTTAAATATTACAATATATTTTAAAATTATTTTAGTTTTTATTTTAAATAATTTTAAATTAAATAATCAAACACTAATCAATTCATTTTTAAAACATTGCTTCAAACAACCTACCAGGACAAGCATATATTATGATTAGGTCAAGGAAGAGCTTCAACAAACAAGATACAATGAAAATATAATTCAATTTATAACCCAAAAATCACCATATGGATAATCATCTAAAGCTAATCATTTAAGAACACGAAAAAAACAAGCTGAAACCAATAAAACCAAGTGAATATGAGTTACACTTGCACAAAGGACATAAAAAAGATATTGGATTGTTCATAGTCATAGTTTTTAAGAATATTATGTACTAATTAAATCAAAATTCATTAACAATCTAATGTTTTTCAATTCTGGGTCATGTTAAATCCATTATTTTCATTTGCATCTTTTGGATAATTTCATGAAATAAAAACCATAAATAAAAAACAAAATCTCTAATCTCTAATCCCAACACTGAAACATAATTCCTCATCCCAAATCAACAGAAATCAGACAAAAACAATCCCTAATCCCAAATCAGACACCCAAATCGAACAAAATTTCCGGAAGAATAACACAAACACAATTTAACTAATTGTTTTCTTAAGTAATAAAAGAACCATATATGATTCTCAACAAAATTACATGCACAAATTACTTCTTATCCTTTTCATCGAAAATTACTGCAAATTAAAAGAAAAATTATATACTTATAAATAGTAGAACAAGCCCAAGAAAAGATGTCACCCAACAACGCAAAAATAAGCCACAAACAAAGAATGCACAATCAAATGTGATTCTGCAGAAATAATTCCAACATCATAAAGAGATTCAAGGAAAAAGGTTAAACAGAAATAGAAAACAAAAACAAACACATACGCAAAAACCCTAACATTTAAAAAGAAAAACCAAAATTTACCTCATCTACAGCTCTAAAAAGAGCGAGGGAGCACCGGAGAAGCAAGAGAAGGGATAGAGTGAGGGCCAAAGAGTGGTATGTGTGGAAGGGATCCAGTTGAGGGAGTGATAGAAGGAAGGTAGAGAGATCAAGGGAAGGGATTGAGTGACAGAGTGAGAGCTGGAGAAGCTCGGGAGTGAGAGTAGAGAGAGGGAGCAAAGGGGAAGCTAGGGTAGAGAGAGGGATCGAGAGAGAGTGAACCAGAAGGACAGGGGTTGACGTATAAGGGTTATGCTTAGCAACAAACACAATCCGTCACTATGCTTTAATGAAACGACTGTCGTCTCAAGTTAGCAACTTAGTCCATAAGTATTAGTTATAATAACTTTTTTTTTTTTTTTTGTAACATAATATAATATTTATTAATATATATATATATATATATATATATATATTATAAATTTATAAATAACCATTATATATAAATATAATTTATAAACATATATAAACAAATTAAATATATATATAAATGTTATAATCATATATACTTATAGAAAATATTATACAATAATTATTATATTATAAATATTAAATATATAATTTTAAATATATACATATATATATATAATATTATAAATATTACCAATACATAATTAAAAAAATTATGAAATAAAAATGATAATATTTATGTAATTATATAAGAAAAATTCTAACATTAACATTAGTGATGAAAACTAACGATGACAATAGTCGTCATTAATTTAGTGAGGGACATATTTGTGGCTATCTTTCCTTACATAAATTGCGCTTTCTCTCACCCAGAAATAACGACATACAATATATTTGCCGCTAAAATTCATCTTTATTTCCTCAATATTCCATCGCTAAACTAGGTGTCATCATAAGGCATGAAACTTAACGATGGATCAGCGACGACACATATGTCAATTGCTAAAGATTCATCACTGGGCCTCGCAAAGTTGTCACTAAAACATTGCCAATCTATTGCTAATTTTCTTTGCTATTCGGCCTCTTTCTTATAGTGAAATAAGGAAAGACCCATTGATGAATGGAGAGAGCTAGAATCCATCAATCAAAGAAGATTTGTTCCAAGCTACTACTATAGAGAGTTGTACAATTGACTTCAAAATCTCATGCAAGAATCTAAGAATGTTAAGGAGTACTATGCGAAAATGTAGATTACTATAATAAGAGCAAATGTAGAGGAAGATAATGAAGCTACAATTGTGAGGTTTCTTAATGGTTTGAATAAGGAGAATGCTAATAGGGTTGAATTGGAACCATACATGGAGCTAGAAGACTTGCTTTATCTTGCTTTGAAGGTGCAGAAACAATTAAAAAGATAGGTAATCTATTTTCCTCCTGTATTTTATCATTCAAATCAATTTGAAAAGAAAGATGGCAAGGCTTTATCATCTAAGTCTAAAACCAAATTCAAAGAGGCTCTACAGATATCTAACCTAGCAATTACAAGGGTAAGATTGACACTATTATTAACACAAAGAGTATTATATGTTTTAAGTGTCATGGTCTAAATTATTATAAGTGGGATTGCCTAAGTCAAAGAACCATGTTCATAATTAATAGAGAGTATTATTCAACTAATGAAGAGGAGAATGGAAAAAAGACAATGCCACCACTTGAAGATACTAAGTGATGAAAAAAGGGAAGAGCAATTAACTATAGCCGAAAGTGGTAAGGCTCTTATATCAAAGAGACTTTTTGAATATGCAAGGTTAATAAAAAGAATCTGACCAAAGAGAGAATGTCTTCCATACTAGGTTTCTTGTAAAGGATAATGTTTGTTATGTGGTAATTGATGCAGGTTGTGTAACTAATGTTGCTAGTACTACTCTTATCGAAAAGTTAGGGTTACCTACCTTAAGGCATCCACATCATTACAAGTTGAAGTGGCTTAGTGATAGTGAAGAGATTATGGTCACCAAGCAAGTTCTTGTTGCTTTCAAAGTAGGCAAGTACAAAGATGAGTTGTTATTTGATGTAGGGCCTATACATGTTAACCATCTTTTTTTAGGACATCCTTGATAATTTGATAGAAGGGTATTACATAATGGTTACACAAAACATTATACCTTTGAGAAGGATGGAAAGAAAATTACTCTTATACCATTTTCACATAAAAAAGTTTATGAAGGAGAACTTAGAAGAATTAAGAGTGAGAAGGAAAACAAGAGTGAGGAAAAAGAGGTAAGTGAAGATATAACAAAAAAAAGTGAGCTTACAAAAGAAAAGAGTTGCAAAAATAATAAGAAAAGAAATAAAGCCAGTAGCAAAAAAGGGATAGAATTTAAAGGGAAAAAAAAAAGAGGGAAACAAAATAATTGAATGTAAAAAGAAATAAGTGAGCTTTTATGGAAAAAAAGAATGATATTAATAAGGCTTGGTTTTCAAACAAAAGTATACTTGTACTTATGTATAATAAACTTTATTTAAACACTAAAGACCTTAATGTTTTGCTAGTGTTTTTGTTTCTCTTTTATAGAATTACGGAGATGTCTTTCTTACAGAGATACTCAATGAATTGTCACCCATTCAGAGTATTGAGCATCAAATTAATTTCATTTTCGGTGCTTCAAACCAGCCTATAGAAGCAATCCTAATGAGACAAGGGAACTACAAAGGCAAGTTGAGGAGTTATTATCAAAGGAGTATGCTAGGGAGAGTATAAGTCCTCATGTTGTTCTTGTTTTATTGCAACTTAAGAAAAATGATTTTTAGTGCATTTGTGTTGATTATTGTGTAATTAATAATATCATGGTAAAGTATTGCCATCCTATTTCTAGCGTAGATGATATGCTTGATTAATTGCATGATTTTACTATCTTTAGCAAAATTGATTTGAAAAGTGGACATTATCAAATTCGCATGAATAGATGTGATGAGTGAAAAACTGCTTTCAAAACAAAATATGGTTTTTATGAATGATTGATTATATCATCTAGCTTGATTGATGCACCTAGTACTTTTAATTAAGACTTACGAATCATGTTTTGAAAGGTTTAATTGTGTACTTTGATGATATTTTTGTATATTCCAAAATTTTGAATGAACATATAAAATATTTAAAGATTGTACTTGATATTTTGAGAAAAGAAAAGTTATGCTCACCTTAAAATGTGTTATTTCTATTTATATCAAATTGTATTGTTTGGTTTTGTGGTGGGTGGTCAAGGTATTGAAGTTGATTAAGAAAATGTAAATGCTATTAAAAATTAACCTACCCCTAAATTGGTAAGTGAGGAAAGAAGTTTTCATGGATTAACTAGTTGTTATAGGCATTTTGTGAAAGACTTTAGCCCCATAGCTCCACCTATCACAGAGGTAATCTAAAAATTATGTTTTAAGTGAAAAAAAGAACAAGAAGATGCATTTAACTTGTTGAAAGATAAGCTCTGTAATATACCTATTCTTTTATTGCCCAACTTTGCTAAAACTTTTGAAATTGAGTGTGATGCATTAGATTTAGGTATGGGGGTTGTTCTTATATAAGAAAAGAATTCAATTGCCTATTTTAGTGAAAAGCACCATTGTAAATGCTTCATTGAATTATCCTACTTATGATAAAGAGCTTTAAAAAGTTGGCAGCACTACTTATGGCCCAAGGAATTTTTTATTCATACCGAGCATCGAACTTTGAAAATTCTCAAAGAGGCAAGCTAAGTTGAATAAAAGACATTCCAAATGGATGGAATTGATTGAGGCATTCCTTTATGTGATTAAATATAAGCAAGGTAAGGAGAATGTAGTGGTAGATGCAATTTCAAGAAGGTATACTTTATTTAAGGATTCAAGAATACATGGATTTGCACATATTAAATCTTTTTATGATGGTGATTCTGACTTTTCTAACATTTATAAAGCATGTGAGAAAGCTACATATGGTAAGTTATATTGAATGGATTAGTTTTTATTTACAAAAAATAACTATTCTATAAGAAAATACTTGTAAAAGAGTCTCATAAAAGTGGTTTAATGGACATTTTGACATCACAAAAACTTTTAATACTTTGAATGAACACTTCTAATAGCCTAAAAGGAGAAAAGATAAAGAATTTGTGATAGTTGTGTTGTGTGAAAACAAGTTAAATCTAAAGTTCTGAATCAAGGTTTGTATACTCCTTTATCTGTTGTTAGTGAACTTTGGACCAATATTTTTATGGGTTTTGTTTAAGGTTTACCTAAATAAAAAAAAGGGAATGATTCTATTTTTTGTAATGGTGGATAGGTTTTTAAGGATGTCACATTTTATACCTTGTAATAAAATTGATGATGTCACTAACATTGCAGATGAGTTCTTTAAGAATAAAGCATTTGCATGGCATTTCAAAAATTATTGTTAATGATAAGAATGTAAATTTTCTATAGTATTTTTGAAAATTATGTGAAATCAATTGAACGCTAAATTGTTAATTTTCTACTATTTGTCATCCATAAACTGATGGTCAAACTATAGTTGTAACTAAGACCTTGTTATGCGTTATTATCCAAAAGAATTTGAATTATTGAAAAAAGTTCTTATTCCATTTGTATACTACTAATTTTTCACCTTTTTAAATTGTTTATGGCCTTAACCCACTAACACTTTTGGAATTAGTTCTGTTACATTGTGATGAAAGGACTAGCTTATGAGAAAAAGAAGGCAGACTTAGTGAAAAAAAAAAAAAAAACCTACATGAAGATGTGTGTAAGAACATTTAAAAGAGGAATCAACAAATTGCAAACCAAGTGAACAAGGAAGAAAGTGAGTGGTATTTGAATCGACAGATTGGGTTGGGTACACATGCGAAAAGGAAACGTTTCCAAATCAAAGAAAAAAGCTTCATCCAAGAGGATATCCCTTTAAAGTCATTAAGAAGATCAATGACGATGCATATAAATTTGATCTTCCTTATAAGAATAATGTGAGTGGAACTTTTAATGTGGCTCAACTCTCTTTTTAATGTAGATGATGAAGATTCATAGCCAAAAAGAGGGAGAAAATGATGTAAATAAGAATATACATAAGAGTAAAGATCCAATTCAACTACCTAGAGGTCCCATAATAAGAATGCATTGAATAACATCGTTCAAGACTAGTAGAATGTGCTTGCAACAATTCAAGAATGTAAGAAATAGTCAAATATCAAGCTTGGACTTTAAGACAACAATCAAAACTTGATAATGTTAACTCAGGTGCAAGAGGGAACATGACCATGCAAAGGAAAAATAAAGATGTTTTGAAAGCAATCTAAATGAGCCAAACAATTTGCCAACTAATCATGGTCATGTAAAATTTTCACATGGATGTACAAGTACGTCATGAGCATGCAACAAAAAGCACGGACGTGCAAACAGTCAGCTCTAGCTTCCACTAGCGTGTCATGGTCAAGCAACATAGTCATGTAAATCTTTGCATGGCCATGTAAAAGTACAAATTCTTTCTTCAGAATTAAGCTGTTTTTCTTTTTTAGTTTGAAAACTTAGCTAGAACTTTATTTCCTTTTAGATACTACTTAATATAGAAAATTAAGTCTTTTTTGTGTAGACAACTTCATTTTTAATAACTATTTAAAAGGGCTTTCATATGTAAATAAAGAATCAAGTTACCTTTTGAATAAAAGTTACAAGAAAAGTATGTTTGATATGCCAAGAAATGAAAATAAAATAAGATTTTTTTTTATTTTTATATTTGACACCATAATTTAATTTAAAATTTTAAAATATCTCAATATTCATATATATATATATATATATATATATATATACACACACACACACACACCTAACAAAAACATTGGAATCCTAAAACATTTATATTAGAATAGATTCCATTTTCCATAATGTAATCAAATATGCCATAAGATTGTTTCTCTTATTTTGATTGTTGCTTCAATCGAAGTGCATACATTAAGAGCGAACATCACATGAAATAGAATTCAATATCAAAGAAACGAACATGAAATAAGATAAGCATTACAACATTAGTACAAAGCCGCTATATAATAAGAGGGACTAAATTAAGAATAATGAAAGTAAAATTCAAATCCTATCGTGTAATTTAGACAATCTCAACCTCCCAAGTGAAAATAAATAATTAAACATTTAATATTAACATACATCTACTCGCTTTCTAAAATCTAAATTCAATTTTTCCAATGAAATCTCAACCACTAATTTAAAATGAAAAATGAAAATTATTCTCAAATAATAGATCACGTTAATTCAAATGTCAAAGGAAAGAAATTTGGACTGTTCGCTTGTAAAGAAGCAAGGAGCTAATCACAAAGAGGAAAATAGAAAACTTCCTGTTCTAACCGATTCTTCAGCCACCCATTTAACTTCTAACAAGTGGTAAATGAATACAGCCCCACTGAGATTAGCCCTCCATTATCAATGGACTCTGCCAGCGGAAAATAGCTCCCAACTTTTCGACTACATATCAAACTTCAATCCTTTAAACAGCATGCGACTTGCTCAAATCCCAGTCTCCCCTACTAGAATGAATTGCAGTGAAATAAATACCATAAAAAAAAAAATTTTAAGGATAAAACTAGAGCATCTCAAATAATCAGAGGAGCTTTTGTTATTAATGCACGTAATAATATTAAAATACCTTATTTTTTCCTACACTGCTTCAGCTTCGTCGAGCCCAAGAGAGGAACTAAACAAAAAATTATCAGTCTACCAACCTGGAGAAGAACTCAGCACAGTGAAACATTTAACCTGCAACTTTGAAAAGATTAAATCTGGACGATATCATATCCAAGCACCTAAGGACCGCATTGCACCCTCCTTTATCCGGGCTTGGGACCGGCTGTGTGTATTTCGACCACACAGGCAGTGTTGCATGCAGAACACGAACAAAAACAATCAAAGAGAGAACTGTAAATCACTTGTTTTTTCAAAAGGAAAAAAAAAAAAAAAAAAAGAGCACACAAATACAAAGAATGAAAATTGGAGAAACAATGAAAATATTTTCTATTTCAGTGAAAACACTGGCTTGTGTAAATCCTTTGACTCAAATTGTCATTCCAGAATCAATACCGATGTCAGAACAAATCCCTAAGAAGCTAGTAACTTGTTAGGTGGTCTCAGTACCTACACAGCATTTCTAAACATTTGAACAAATAAGAGTGAGCGAGTAATCAAATAAAGGATACGGAAAAGGAAATAACATATAAAAAATGCACATGGAAACCAAGAGGTGATGTATCATTTGGACAAACAAGACCATAATGAGAAGAGATTTCAGACCAAACTTCATCCATCCAAGTGAAAAACTAGTACCATCCTTCCCAAGTACCAAAGGATGAAAACCACGCCCACAAGCAGAAAGCAAAAAACCATTAAAAGGTAGCAGACAACTGTAAAATTTCTTGTACAGACAATCAGAGCACCTCTTCTAAGGCAAAATCTTGAAAGCATCATTACGATATGAAAATTTGCCAATGATCAAAGAATCAAAACCCAAGGATTAATTGGAGTGTTGTCATATCAGAACATCCAATTTCCCACATATTCTTAACTCAATACCTTTCACACTTGTCGTAGGAAAGAGCAAGAGCAGCCAATAATAAAAGAAACAAAAGCCAGGGATTAATTGGTGTTGTCATATCAAAGCATCCGATTCCCACATTCTGTAACACAATATTTCTCATATTTATTACAGGAAAGAGCAAGAGCAGCCAATAATCAAAGAAACAAAACCCAAGGATTAATTGGAGTGTTGTCATATCAAAGCATCCAATTCCCACATTCTGAAACTCAATATTTCTCATACTGATTGCAGGAAAGGGCAAGAGCAGCCACAACAGCTGTAAAAGTCGTCCTCACTTCACATCTGATTCTTAAGTCAAAAGATCAAAACAAAGCTACCAGCACCAGATACCTTCTATAAATGGATCCAACATAGACCCAAAACGAAGAACAGTCCATTCTGTGTCCCAGGTATTTTGTCACGAAAAAAGAACAAAAAAACACATCTGGCATTTGGTGTCTCAGATTATTTATCAAAACAAACCACATCACTAGATTTATCAGAAATAGAAAGCAAGAGGATTTTACTGGAGAACTTATCCTTATCTCACAATTACCAATCATATAATTTATCAGAGAGAGAAGAGAGCTAGCCCATGAACGCAGGCACCTTTTGCTGGTTTGCATCACACCGCAGAATAAAAATGGAAGAGGTTGTCAACAATATAAATTCCACCACAAAGCCTCCAAAAAACATTTTCATACTTGAACCACTCTGAAACCACAAACCAGGAAGTTGAATGCAACACAAGTACTCACAAGGAGAAGATCATTTTTTTTTTTAAAAAAAAAAAAAAGCCATTTTAACCACTAATGAGAATAAGAAAAATCCAACTGACAAGAGGAACCCAGCTTAAAATCAAGGAAAAGAAATTAGAAGGCTAGAGATTGAAATAAGGCTGCTGGTACTGGAATTTCATACACATCATTACAGCCACAACAAGCTGAAACAGAGACTTAAACAGAGAATCCTGCAAAGGACGAGGACGCAAAGATGGAGACAAATCTTCATCACCATAAGTTCAGACACCTGGAACAAAAGACCACAATCAAATAAACAATAAACTAGGCCAACGACTATGAAAAATAAATAAGCTGGCAGAGATGCTAGAACAAGATATAAGAGACAAGTTCCACCCAAAAAAAGCCATCAAGTACCTTAGTGATGGCAAAAACTAACACTGCAGTCCACAAAAGTATCGTCCGGATCAAGGCACAAAAGACACTTGAAAGCCAAATGTACTGACCACAAAATAAACATACATGTATACTATGTATAATAATGTACATTTTACATCTTCCCAAACAAATGACACAGTAGCATAAAATAACAAATAACATGTTTTCACATAAACAGATAACACACATTACATGCTTTAAAATATAGAATATGGAAATGAAAAGACACATGCATGTTAATATATTGAAAACACAATTCAATCAATGGGAAAAACATAGATTTATGTACATCTTATCCATGGATTCCATCAGCACAAGTGATACAGCTCCAGTACAACTGCACTGAAGCTATGACATGCAAAAGTTGCACAAAACAAGTAGGATTTACTAACTCCCTAGTTGCCCATATCAAAAACTCCATATAAAATTGATTAGTTCGAGTCTTTGACTACTCAAAACAGACAAATGAAATTGAGGAATCCCAAAGAAAAAATAAGATCTCAGATTACAGCTTTATCAACTTGTGGAAGACAGGAATTGGATCAAAAAGCAAAAACTTCCTTCCAAGCAGAACCTTTAATGTTTGTTTTGTTCCACATGAATAAAATGCATATGATAAACACTGGAAACACATGCAAAAATCAGCACAAACATTAGCCTTATGATCTGAGCACCAAATGCAGAATCCACCTATTATCAAGAAATCATATTCACAGAGATCGAGTCAAACCAACTTAACGACTAAGGACCAAAAACACTCCCTTCACGACTCCAAGCCAAATGATGCAATGCCCACAAGCTTGTATATGATGTAAAAAAAAAAAAAAAAAGTGAAGTGACAAGTAAAGCAATTATCTGGAGAATAGGCAAACTTGAACTTAAATATTAGCTGGGATTGAGAAGCAAAAATAAAAGAAAGGACGTCAACCTGATCACATATTTGCCAAATGGCATGAAGAAAATACATAACACGGTTGAGAATTCATTTTCAATTTACAAGACGATAGGACCCACAAATAGAGGCACCAAAAAAAAAAAAACAATTAAAAGATAATAGACCTTCCTGTGCATCATAGACTACATTTTCCTCAGTGGAATTTACAGCACTAGATCCCTTAGAAACAAATGCATACAAAATGTAGATACATAAAATCACTCTAAAAGGGAGGATCCCAAAAAGAGAGAAAAATCGCCTATATAATTGCTCTATTCCTTTGCATAGATTATATAAATGAAAAACTTACTGATCAAACCTTAAACGATATATTTGTCATAACCCTGGGAAACAAACAGAAAGCTTAGCAACGATTTTCCACAAAATATACTGAACACTGATCAATCATAGTCTACAGACCTTGAATTCAAGGCACTAAACAGTGGAAACAAATGAAAACATACCAACCCAGTCTTCTATTGACTTCCAAGCTAATAACGAGCAAAGGGACCTTGAAAGAAACCATACTCAACTCTAAATAACATGCCACAAGATTATTGGACTTGCACGAATTCCAAAAGCAGAAAATAAATTGATCATTCTTCCCTCCAGTAAGTTCGATCCTGAAACACTGGAACCAAGGCACTCTGAAAACAAAGGGCAGAAAGATCTAAGATAGTTATAATTAGCCTATAACAACTGTATATTTCAATTAGGAGGGAAAAAACTCCCTGATCAATCTCGCTCAATATATTCCTCAAACCCACAATACTGAACCCCTCGAAACACATGCCAACTAAGACTATTTTTAGCTTATAAAGCAAATTTGAAATATTGCAGACTCGAGGAAACAGCAAATCACAAATAAATAAAAAAAGTCCCAGATCATTAGGTTGTTCCCTCATGCATGTAAGACTAGAACACAAAAGAAAAACCTCAATCAATCTCTGCTTCCCTACATTTCTATCCCAAATGTTCCTGCACAAATAAGTACAACACAAATAAGTTCATAAAGTATGCCCAACAATAACAGCTACATAAAAAGCATAATTGTAATTGATTGAAGATAAAAGCAAACGCCTTTATGAATCTTTAGACAGTATCCCCAACAGAAGAGGCAATGGAAAACAAGCATTAAAATCTCTTTCAATTCCTAATGTTATGTCCACACCTTACAGTCATCCTAGAATCAC
This sequence comes from Omphalea diandra, assembly GCA_949677035.1. Classification (NCBI taxonomy): domain Eukaryota; kingdom Viridiplantae; phylum Streptophyta; class Magnoliopsida; order Malpighiales; family Euphorbiaceae; genus Omphalea; species Omphalea diandra. The sequence continues at coordinate 2,843 of CATIWR010138907.1, read as the reverse complement.
ACCACAGATGCTCAACCACTATAGAAAGCAAAAAATAAATTGATAAGGATCAACGAAAACCCCTTTATATGAGTCCATATCCTCAACAAACGCAGCCTTTGGGAAACAGGCAGCTAAATCTTTTCCTGTCCACAATCATCTTAGAATCACAGCACAGATGCTCTTAGAATGGGTACAGATCAAAGTTTGTCAATCTTATTCCACATCCTTAGCAGAAGAGGCCCTTGGAAAACAAGCAGCTAACTAGTTCTACTTCCTCTTCCCAAATAACAGGATTGTAACTATAATCGTCAGCAAGCCAAATCAAATAAAACACAGAAGACAAGAAGTTCATCTTCTAATAGATTATAATCCGTTAAAACCGAAGAAGCTTCAAGATTTCCTTTGGCCTTCCGAGGACGCCTGAATTCTGTTATTCAAAACCCAACACCATAAAACAACTATTTCCGCAATACGATCTACCAAATTCCAAACTCAAATCCAAGATCCATCGTCCAAGAAACGAAACGTATAACCGGCATCATATCATCCAAAGCCAAAGAGGAATGACGTCAAGGAGCGTCTTGCGCCCTTCCAACCTTTTCGGGGCGGTGGTTTTTATAGAGTGGAAGGATAGGATTAGAAGGATAGGATTAAGTTTAGGTTGCTGACATGGACGATTGGGATTTATTCTAATTGCAGACGCTGGTTAAATGTAGACGCGTTTCCCATGCGTCGTGAGGATGGACGATTTGTCATCCTTGTAGGACTTCAAAATTCAGAGAAAATAATAATTTAAAAAACATTACAATTTTTTTTTGCAAAGCATCAATATTTTTATGAATTAAAAATCAATTAAAACTGAATTGAAGAAATCAATTAATTAAAACTGATTTAAAAATTGATTGAAATTGAATTAAATAAATCAATTAATTGATTAAATAATTTACTATAATTATTTTTTTTAGTTTATATATATATATATATATATGTGTGTGTGTGTGCGCGCGCGCGCGCGCGTGTGCGTAAGTGAAGTTTATGTCTTTTTTCGAGTGATGATAATCCATTTCTCATCATCAAACTCATCCTTATTGGCTCCCATGTTTGAGATAATACCCTCAACTAAACTCTTAATAATTTTTCACAAATTAGGAGCTTAAATTTTGATAAAATCAAAGGACCCAAAGTTGATTGTATGTGTGAGCCATTAAAACAGAAGCCACATTAGAACTAATCTCTCCAAATGACATCTCTTTTTTTATAGCTTCATAATTTGGTCATTTAAGACAACATTTTTCTACAACTTATATGATATTTACAGTAATTCAAATCATCAATACGATTAGCCTCATCAGGATTCATCATTTTAAAAAATTTAATGAGATAGGCCTATAATAGATTGTTCAATTTGATGGGCATATCAAAATTAGGACAAGCATATTGTTTCTTTCTTTAAATAGTTGTGGGCTAAGCATCCTACCTTTTAGATTTAGAATTAATTTTCAATGGAATAGATGTTACGACCATTGATTGTTTATTGTCATATTTAAATATTGGCTTGGTGGCCTTTTGTACCTCTTACTTTTCCTTTTCTTATGGTCTTGTGCTGGAATATTTTTTATTGCTAGAATTTGCAGTACTAAACTCTATATCATAGGTTAGATAGTAAGTTTTTCAAAAGACTATATCTTAATTTCTTATAAAATAGAACAAAATTCTTAGTGCATGCCTTTAATGCACATGTATTACTAGAAGTTTTAAAAAAAACTAATCCTTTGAGTTTAGGCTCAAGGTCCTTCATCTCTAGATGTAGTGATAAAGAACTCGCTAGACAATCTACCATATAAAATCCTTTATATGATTTGTTAACTTTATCCAAGAAAGATAGAAAACAAGTTGTTGATCAAATTAGAATCCTAAGGAAACTAAGTCTTTAAAACTCAAATCTTGAAAATTCCATAAAGGTTAATCTCTTGTTTTGATAAGTTTAGATTTTGTATTCTATCAAGAATACAAGAAAACAAAGAAAATTACCCAAAACTCAATATTATTGGTGATAATAATTGTAAATTCATAATACACGTATATGACTTTTAAATATCCCTCAAAAGTGAAGTTTCCTACATAGAAAATGTTGTAATTTATATCTAAGTAGGAAACTCATTCTAGATAAGAAACCTAACTAACTAGGAAGCAAAAAACCTAAAATTGGCTAAGTTTAACTAAGTTTTAGGCTAATACGTAGTGCAAGAATCAAATGTGTCACAGGATTCGACTTTTGTCGTGGGCGTGATAGAAGACATACGAAGGAAAAGTCTCATGCTACAACTTTTGTCATAGGCATGACAAAGCTTCATCTTAGCCACTGGTCAAATTTCCATTTGGTTTCTGAAGTTCCATCCTTATAACAGTTTGGTCCAAATCAGCTCTAAATGGCCCAATTGCTTTGAAATTGGCTTTAAGATTATTTCTTCATATTTTAAGTGTAACATCCCTATCCACATTCATTGACATTATCACATGAATATATTCATTTCATAAATGATATGAAATCTCACATGAACATATACATTAGATAAATGATCATTTAGTCATGCGATTTGTAGAAGCATGACAATGATATTTGTACCGTTATATTTGGGACACATGAACATATATGTAGTGTTTGTATAGGTATATGGAAAATTGTCTTATGTTATGTGCATGTTATAGCATCATAAATTATGGTGTTATAGAACTTATTTAAGATTATAAGGAGCATATAGGGATTGAGAGATGGATGGAGGTGCTTAAGGAGTGAAGAAGAGGGACTAAAAGAGAAAAAGTGAACTTCCAACCAATGGAAATGAAGCACCATGATTTTA
>CATIWR010138906.1:0-19348 GCA_949677035.1 Omphalea diandra | reverse complement strand
AAAGTGAAAACAAACATATTGGAACTCAATTGAACTAGTGGAACAGAATTGGTGCTAGAATTGCTCAATTCACAATTTTCCTTATTTTAAGGAAATTTTGAAAAGCTATCTGTTCCAAACAGATTTTAATGATGCAAGCACGTTTTTGGATGATGAAACATGCTAATTTAAAGATGGAAATCAAAGAAAAATAGAATGGAACAAGATAGAACAAAACAAACAGAATTAGAGCCCTATGAAGGAGATAGGACCCGAATTGATGCAAAAATAATAAGAACACCAGGAACAACGAATTTTGGAGATAAGTAACTTGATTTGAAACCTTAGCTCTGATACCAAATGATACGAACAAGGTTGGATTAGATTCCTTACCCGTATGCTTGAGAATAGTTGCCCAAAATCTATCAAACCAAGTCTTGGAGTTTTGATCTTTAAATCCCAACTAGATATCTAGAAAACTTGTTTCTAGCAACCTAAGATATAAAGATTCAAAGTTGTGTTAACTCAAACCTTAAATTAACCAAGCCAATTTAAGATTAGAATTAACAAGTTTGTGAAATTATTAAGCCTTCACTCAACAATCTCACGAAGTCCACTCAAGAACTCAAGAAGAGAATTTAATCTCACAAGCAAAATTGCTAATAATAATAATATTGATTGAATTCATTCCTCTTGGCAGAATATGAGGGCTATTTATAGCCTTACAATGCTTAATCCAAAACTAAGTAGGATTTGGTTTACATTCCCTAATAGAATTCAATATTTCCTAATGCAATAAGGAAAAGGCAATCCTGAACTAAATAAGAAAACTAAAGAAACATTATGATTGGTCTACAAGATTAGACCAAGATACTTTCCTAACTAAAGAATAACTCTTCCTAAATAGAAAAGGAAAAGGATTCAACCTAATGAGGAAATCCTAATGGCATTAGGAAATATTGTCAACTAAGGAAATCTTGTAAGAATCTTTGACTTTGGGCCTTATTTCCTTGCTTACACGACTTGGGCTTCCTTTTACATGCCTTGGGCTTCTTTTTACATGCCTTGGCCGAATTAGGTCATGCTTGGATGCTCTCCACAAGTTAGGCTTCATTGTATTAAGTTAAGTGCTCCATTTGAAGAGTTTAAGCTCCCATCAGCTTTTAATTAGCTTTACGCATCTTTTGCTCTTATTGGGCCAATCAAAGTGTAATTCCTTATTGTATGAATGCTCCAATTGCATCTTTAATCTTTTTTAGCCTTCCCTTTATGATTGGTCCTTAAAGTTGAAGTGGATCCTTTGCTTTAGCCTTGGCTATTTGCCCATATTTAGGATGAAGGAATATCTTGAGAGCAAGATAACCAAGGAAGTGGGGAGTACCGCTATCATTCTTGACATACCTATAGAGAGTAAGAAGAAAAGTAATTCATTTAATGACTTTGCTAAATAATTAGAGAGGATATATGAGGCTTTATATGCAAAAGGCATGGAGAAAGGGACCAATATTGAAGAGTTGCTTATATGTAAACCTGAGAAACTTTGAGCTAATTTCTTAATGCCCAAGCTCCCAAAGTTTACGAGTACCTATAACATAAAGAATCATTTTTGTTCATATATCTTGGTCAAGAAGGCATATGTGGTACCAATGGACACCATGTTCAATCTTTTTGAGCTCTCATTAGAGGGTTCTACTAAGATATAGTATTTCAAACAATTGAAGATTATCATGCAGGATTGGAACAAACTGATGGAGGATTTTAAAAAAACATTATGCTTATAATTCAAACTTAAAGGATACCCTGCAAAGATCTTGGGTCATTAAGGCAATATCAAGAAAGGGTTTTAATGACTACATAAAAAGGTGAAAGAAAATGGCTCCAATGGTGATTATGAAACCAACTGAAAGGGAACAAGTTCAGATAATTGTCAAAGAAATGTTACCTATTATATATGTACTAGGATCAATGGCATGTTGGTAAGGAATTTTGAGGACTTTAGGGAAGATAACTTACAAGCTGAGGAGTTAAAGGCTGAATAAAAAAAGCAATATGGAGGAAGAAGAAGCATTCCATCTCAACCTCAATGAGAGGGAACAAAACTGTCCATGTAAATGCAGTAAAAGCCTCATGACAGTTCATTAATCTAAGAATGCCCTCTATCTAAGGCATTCAAGACATTATAAAATAAGGGAATGCTAAAGCCTCTGGCATTGAGACCACCTCAACCCACTAACCAGGGGGTATGTCACTAATGCATACTGTGCTTTTATCAAGGAGATAGGCACAACACTAATGATTGCTACAGGCTTGGGCATGAGATTCAAAATGTTATTAATAACAAGAGGATCCTTTTGCCCAATGCTATAAGAGGAAATCCTCTCATGAACTAGTGAAATGTTCCACCTCTTAACCAGGGAACATTTATGATAGGTCTGATAATTCTTGAGGAAATTATTATTGCTACCATTTAGGATGTACTGAAGGAGGTTGTTATTTTAGTTTTGACCATCAATCCATGCGATAGTTCAGATGAAAAGACAAATGAAGTGATAAGGGAGAGGATGATTAAGTTATAGGAAGAAAGTAATGAAGAGAAGGAAGGGAAATAAATGAATTATGTTATGTTAGGCTTAATTTGTTTATAGCTATTTGATTATCTTTAAGCTTGATTTGATGTTAATCTTTGTCTAAATTAAGTTATTTTGAATTAATTTAAGTTATTTCTTACATTTGGACATTTTGTAGGTGTTTTAGCATGTTTGGAGTTAAATTAGACCAAAATAGGCAAAGTTGGCAATTTTTGGGACCAAATAGGAAATTTAGATGCACGAAGGACGAAGACTTTTATCCCACACCCTCAACTAAGAGTTGTAGGTTATGACTTCCCTTAGTCTTATGAGGGTCACTGGCTACTACTTTAGTTGTAGGGTATGACCTAGGTGATCCTTATCTTACTTTTTAGTATATATTTTAGTGTTTTTGAAAAGCATTTAAAACCTAAATGTAGGTTTCTTATAGAGAGGTTAGAGGGGTGGAAAACACATTTTTGAGTGAATAAAACAAGGAGAAACATGTTTCAATGCCAGATCAAGTGTAAGAGTTCAAAAGATCATTGGATCAATAAAGAAGAATAAGAGAATATCTATCAAGGCAATTGGGAGATTTCATCTTTCCTTCTCTTTATTCTTATTTCTCTTATTAAAGATGATGTTATTGCTTTTGTATTTGTCTTATGTTAGGCAAGATCTTTGATCTAGGACCTTAATGTAGCCATGGATAAAGACTGATTGATTTATGATTTCAATGTCTATTTTGAGATTTGATTCTTTTGTAAGTGAATGATTCTTCAGCCTAATGCTTGTGAATGCTTAGCCATAAATTACATGATTTATGTTTTTTTATAGATAGAGAGATTATAAATTAATACATTACTAGAGTTGTTTGTCGTAGGTTAATTGATAAGTAGAGATAGCCACTTAACCTATTGCTAAGCTGATGAAGTAACACATTCCTAGTTCACATCAACAGATGGATCTGGAGGAATGGTTACTTACATCTTAAGTGACATACTCGAGAAAAAGCCTTAATAATTGGAAAGTTAATCAATATTTGCATGCCTTAATCCAACAAAGCAATGAATGATTAAACATTTCATGATTTTCCATTGGTGAGATCTTGTATCCTAAATGTTTCATCATAAGGTTTTCTTTCTCAATTGCTTTTATGTTTTTTACATTGATTGTTAGTTTAGTTTATTTCCATTGCATTGGTAGTTTATATTCTATCTCAATTATTCATTTTCTAGGTAAAAATAGATCACCATATTTCAACACTTATAACACGTGTCTTTATGGGATGATATCTATATAGACTTGTAGACTATATTACTTTGATCACCATCCTCTTGCAGTTGTTTTGCAAATTAAGTTTAAAGACTAGTTTGAATGAGAGAAGATAAGAATTGAGATTAGATTTATTGATTAATTTATCTTTAAACCATGTTGTGAAATTTGATCCAAAGAAATTGGTGTTGTTATCAGGGACACGATGCTATAATATTGGAAACTTTGATTCAATTCTTATTCTATAATTTTTCCTTTTATTTTAGTAAGATTTGTGTTTCTTGTTCTTTCTTATACATAATTAGAACTTCATGGCATGGATTCGCTTAAAGCATTACAAACTCAGGTATCTATCCTTACAACCCTTACCGAGCAAATAAATTCCATGACTTACAAAGTGGTTTCTCTTTATTTCTCACAAGTGGTATGCAAACTATGATGTGAACATGGATAACTTATTGCAAACCTATATTCAATATTGTTACCCTTGCCTAAGGATTGTTTAAGAATCAAGCAAAGAACATTAATTCCTAACTAGACCTTTAGATAATTTGTATCAAACAACCTAAGTTAAACAATTAAAGGGTGTCTAAGACCAAACCTAAAAAAGTCAATTTTAAGTTTATAATTAAACAAGTTTGCAAAGCTTCTTAAGCTCTTACTTAAATAACCTCACCAAGTTCTTTGATGAACTAAAAGGGAATAATAATTTCTCATAAGAAATCAGAATTCTATTGATCAAATTTAAGTCCAAAATTACAATTTGAATGGCTTATTTATAGTCATTATAATGTTTGATTAACTAAGAATAAAAAATGCAAATCCTATTCTAAAAATAAGTAATAAATAAATAAAAATGTAGTAATCTTTCTAAAACATTAGCTAATAATTCAATTCAAGAAATAAAGGGAATCCTATTCTAAAGAGGAAGCATAATCTGATCAAGGAAGAAAAAATATTCATGAGATTTTGCATATCTTAAAGATATTTAACTTGATTTTATTGACCTTTTTTACCATATGTGCTACTTCCCCTCTAAAGAATATTATTCTTCCACCAAAAAAAGCTTGGAATATTTTTGAAAGGTTCTTGGATTATTCTAGAACTTACTGGAACTTTTGAGAACCTTTTAAAATCTTTTAAAACATTTTTTGTGCAATTTTCTTCATTTGTAAAGTTGGACTTGCATAGTTTGTCTTAAGGATCCACATAAGAAATGGAAGTATGAAAATGACTATTTTGGTCTTAAGAAGATCCATTAATTGCTCCAATGATTGTTGCAAGGATTACTTTCTTTACTTCCTATTAGTCATCCGAATATAGCATGTCAAATGGGGAATCTTTTCACACATGGCCAAGTATATATGTGAAATTTCAATCACCAACCCAATAATCCTTGTTATAGTACCTATAACCTTAGTTGGCAAAACCACCTTAACATTTCTTAGTCTAATGACAATTATTGAGCCCCAATCTTTATGCTCCCCTTATTTCTCACTAATTGCCAACCTTACAACCCTAAGAGGGAAAAAGATGCAAACAGCCAAGGCTAAAGTAAAGGATCCACTTCAACTTCAAGGCCCAATCACAAGGGGAAGGCTAAAGAAGTTTAAGGATGTAATTAGAGCATTCATGCAACAAGGAATTACACTTTCATTAGCCCAAAAAGAGTAAAGGATGTGTGAAGCCAATTAAAAGCTGATGGGAGCTTAAACTCTTCAAATAGAGCACTTAACTTAATACAATGGAGCCCAACTTATGGAGCGCAACCAAGCATAACCCAATTTGGCCAAGGCATGTAAAAAGAAGCCCAAGGCATGTAAATGGAAGCCTAAGTTGCGTAAGCAAGGAAATAAGGCCCAAAGTCAAAGATTCTTGGAAGATTTCCTTAGTTGGCAATATTTGCTAATGCCATTAGGATTTCCTTATTAGGTTGAATCCTTTTCCTTTTCTATTTAGGAAGAGTTATTCTTTAGTTAGGAAAGTATCTTGGTCTAATCTTATTGACCAATTATAATGTGATGCAAACAGCCAAGGCTAAAGCAAAGAATCCACTTCAACTTCAAGGCCCAATCATAAAATAAATAGGAAAACTAAAAAAACATTATGATTGGTCAACAAGATTAGACAAATAAAATTAGAGCCCTGTGAAGGAGATAGGACCTGATTTGATGCAAAAACAATAAGAACACAAAGAACAACGAATTTTGACCAAGATACTTTCCTAACTAAAGAACAACTCTTCCCAAATAGAAAAGGAAAAGAATTCAACCTAATGAGGAAATCCTAATGACATTAGGAAATATTGCCAACTAAGAAATCTTGCAAGAATTTTTGACTTTAGGCCTTATTTCCTTGCTTACACGACTTGGGCTTCCTTTTACATGCATTGGGCTTCTTTTTACATGTCTTGGCCGAATTGGGTCATGCTTAGATACTCTCCATAAGTTGGGCTCAATTGTATTAAGTTAAGTGCTTCATTTGAAGAGTTTAAGCTTTCATCAGCTTTTAATTGGCTTCACGCATCTTTTGCTCTTCTTGGGGTAATCAAAGTGTCCTTATTATATAAATGCTCCAATTACATCCTTAAACTTCTTTAGCCTTCCTTTTATGATTGAGCCTTGAAATTGAAGTGGATCTTTTGTTTTAGCCTTGGTTGTATGCATCAGGATATGATAATAAAGGTAAATTTGGAAAACAAACAATTAATGTTATATTAATAATATATAATGACAATTATAATGAATTTTTTTTCTAAAACGACATATATTATGAAATGGAAAAAATATATGTTACTATGTGTGAGGGAGAGATTTAGACTAATTGAAAGAAAATACTATTTACTACTCACTCCATTTTATAATGTCAGTCATTTCAGAAAAGTGTTTTTGTTTAAATATATGTCATTTTATAATATCAAAATAGTATTAATTAGTTTTTTTTTTCTAAAATGACCTTTATCAATTATTTTTCTCTCTCTCCTTGTTCTTTTAATGGTAAGTTTTGATTAAATACAAATTAGAGGTATATTAATTAATATTAATAAAAATTATTATTAATTAATTATTTTATTAATTCATGTGTATAATTTTAAAATGACAGATGAAGTGAAGGTGAAGTATAATATTATGGAAAAATAGTTGGTGATATGGGGCGACGTGAATATTAATATTCACTGGAGATGATGGCATGCCTGGGGAACTGCACAAAGGCACATGTGGCTCTCCGGGCTAGACATGTCTTCCCCATTTGCTTTAAATGTCATTTAAAAATTCAAACATTGAAAATTTTAGAAAAGTTAAATTTTATTTTAGTAATTTTTTTTAAAAAAATTTGATTAAAAAATATAATTTTTATTTTAAAAATAGTTTAATAAGAAAATTACAAAAAGTTTTATTAATTTAAGATCTATACCATTCAATAAGATTCTGGTGTTAAATTGAATGAATTTTATTATTATTAATTTTTTTCTCCCATATATATATATATATATATATATATATATATATATATATTTAAAATAAAGCCTCAATGCATGAGAAATTTTGAAATTGAAAAAGAAATATCAGGTTTAAACTCCTAAAATTACTTGCAGCAGAGTTTTGCACTTGACCAAAATATTACTAATTCAACGACATTTTTTTTAATCAATCTAAAAAATCCTTAATTTCGTAAACTAGCTATATAAAATCTCAGCCGTGTTCGGTTGGCAGCATAAGCTAAAACTCAAACAGCAGCAGCTTCTATGACCATACGTATCTCAAAGCTCAACATCACGACATATCAAATCAAAACCATTCTTCTTCCACTTGCATTGTGCATATAGGAAAGGGAGGGGCCGCTCTATAAGATGGAGGAGGAATGTTAGCAGCTTTATCTTTTCTTGCTATCGTACAAACATGTTATTGATAACATCATCTCGGAACTATAACAGGTATTTTCTGCTCATGGGGGGACCCAAAACTGAATGATCCCATTGCTTTCTGCTTCGACATTTAATTAAGGGCCTCCAAGGATGTCGCAGGAGCTAGCTAGCTAATGAGAGTTAGATAATGCCATATTCCTTTTGGTCTATGTTATTATTGGTGCTTCGTTCATGCATTATTGCCTGAGACTATGGCAAAAAATTTAAAATCAAAGGGTCGGAAATTAGGTGGTCATCGAAAGAGAGAAAAAGGATGAGGGGATCTTTTGTTTCATTCATGTTTATACTACTGTATAACGTTTATACGTTGTATGAAACAAACACTTTTTTTTAAAAAAAATAAAATGAGAAAACGCTTCCTTATGTTTAAGCTACTTATTCTAAACATTCCAGAATATATTTTGTTTTGTTTCAATCCATAAGAAAAATGCTAATATTCCTTTTTTTTTTTTTAACCCATTGCTTGTAATCACTAAAATATACAGGGCAAACCTAGATGTCTACTTGCAAATTTTTTTTTAGGAAAAAACAAATTGTTCATTCATAAATAATTGCAGTAGATCTTGATCAACAGGTTAAAAAAAAAAGAATAAAATATCAAGTATAAAATGAAAATAGTGATAAGTAATTCTAATTTTTTTCAGTCGAATTAATGGATAACATACGGAAAGTGCACTTCAGTCTATAGCTATTTTAAGTTACATATTAAACTTCCTGTTTTTAAATGAGGGTGATTACTTGAATAATAGAGATAATTAATCTGATTACTATCTTAAAATAAACTCCAGTAAATAAAGATAGAATCCTAATAAAAAATGATAAAACTATCATCAAGGAAAAAAAAAAATACTTCTTGAGACAAGACAAAATCTCCATGAACAAAGATTGAGAATATCTTAAAAAAAAAAAAGAGAAAACAACATATTTCCAATACAGATGTGTTTTATTGGAACCACGAAAAAGAAAAGAAAACATGTAAAGATTATCGTGTCTTAAAGGGTACTCTATTGTAATATCTTGATTTATAATTTATCATTGGATCATATAGATATCATTATAGTTGTTAATTATATTGTGATTAGATTTATATGCTAAACAAGTTAATAGGTAATCCAATTTTTTCTTTTAAATAGTTTATGAAATTTTTACTATATTTAGATAATAGTTATATTAGTATATGTAATTTATTTATTATCTTATATAATTTTTTTTACCTTAATAAAATTATTCAAGAAAATATAAAAATTAACTCAAGATAATAATCAAATTGCATATAATATAAAAATATTACATAATATTTTTTGTGTAAATTTTGTCAACATATAGGTAATATTTTATGCATATTTTACAATAAATTTATTGCATTGCATAATTTTAAATTGAAAATTATTATTCAACTAAATAGAAGAATTTACATGAAATATTAAATATATTACACCTAAACTCAAAAACTTTTATTAATAAAAATAGTGACATAAATAACAACAACAACAACAACAACAACAACAACAACAACAACAACAACAACAACAACAATAATAATAATAATAATAATAATAATAATAATAATAATAATAATAATAATAATAATAATAATAATTAGTAATATTATTTTTTTATTGCAAGAAATTTATCATTAAATAATTATTATAATTTTTAAAGTACTTAGGTAACAATCCCATCCATGTATCTAATTTATCATAATAGACAATTTAAAATTATACTAGAATATGATAAAAATTTTTGAAATATATTTAATGTATTACATAGCTAGTTTAAAACTACATATATTATTTTTTTAAAATAAATTGTCTTATAATATACGTAATATTTTACTCATACTATACAAAATTATCTATAATATTAGATAATTTTTACATAAGAAATATTGTCTACAGTAATGCAAAATTTATTAAGAATATTAAATATTTTGCACATAAATTTATAAATTTAGATATATAAAAGATAGCGACATTAATAATAATTAATGACATTATAATGTCTACATGTCTAACTCTACAAGTAGATAAAATTGTACCAAAAATATTGTAGAAAATTCTAGAAGGTTCTAAGAAAGTTTTAAAATATTTCAAGAAACTTTCAAAAACATTTTAAGTATCTTTGATTGTAAGAACAATAATCTTAAAAAAGAACTAGGGGGATGACAATGGTCGAAAAGGAAGTCAATAAGTCAAAGTCAAAAGTTCTTTCGATATATTCAAGATCAAAAAAATATTCTTCTTCTTCCTATTTTCTTCTTTGGCTGAATTACATATCCTTTTAGAATAAGAGTTTTTCTCTTATTTTCTTTAATCAAAATAATAACTAATTAGAATGTTTTCTTCTCTTCTTGGCTGCATAGGATCGATCATTTTCCTATTTAGTTTGTTTCTTAATTTTTAGAATAGGATTAAACCTTTTATTCCTAAATAAATGAGCAAAGTAAAGACTATAAATAGAGCTAAAAATATGTAAGAAGGGACATTGTATCATTAACATGATTTTCATTTCTTGTGAGAAATTGTTTTTTACTATGGCTCTTGAAAGAGCTTAGTGAGATTATTTAATTGAAGAGTTATGCAACATTGCAAACTTGTTTAATTCTAAATATAAAATTGACTTAGTTCATTTTAGGTTTAGACATTAAACACCCTTTAATGCTTTATAACTTATGTTGATAGAAATAAGTTTTTCTGAGGTCTAGTTGAAAATTAAATTTTCATTGCTTGATTCTTGATTGATTCTTAGGCAAAGGTAACAATATTATATACAAGTTTGGGACAAATTATCCACATTTGTATTATTTGGTACTAAAAAGTTTAGGCTTCAAAATCAATAAGTATCCTTTATTTTTCTTCTTCTTTATGTTTAATTCTTGTTTTCGTATTCTAATCGTTTTCTTTGTGTTTGTTCTTTACCATTCAGTTTCTTCTTATTTTCTTCTTCAAATTCAATTTCCTTTGCGTTCTTCTTCCTAATTCATATTCTTCATTATTATTTCTATTAGTTTGTGTTGTGATTTCAGTTTTAAATCTATTTGCATCATAAAAAATCCAAAAAGAATAAAAACATTTTTTATTGTACTAGTGTAACACCCATTTCCATTTATTAAGCATACCATTCATGTATGAGTATTACTATACATAAAAGTTAATATATCATTCATACACAATCAAAAAGGCATGTCAATTTCCTTATTTAATGTAATATGTAAAATACAACCGATTTATTATTGATGACTACAAAATGATTCCTATATAAGTATATGTACATGATATAAGGAGAGAGAGAGAGAGTGAAAACTCAGCTGAAGACTTGTGCTGCTTGTGTTTATATGCAAAACTTTATGTTTCCAAATGCCCAAATGTTATGTTTCATTGTCTAAAAAAATAATTATAATTTGGTGAGTTACGACTTAGTAAAAAAAAATAATAATCAAATTATAATGGCCCAACCAACAAGCAAATATCACTAGGATATATTACAAGTACAAGAATTGATTATGTAAGTGAAAATGTGGTAGATTGACTGATTTTGTCATGACCTTATAAGACAAACATTGCTCCTGGGAATTCATATGATTCAAGTGACATTTAATTTTGTTGGGAAGCATGTAACATGTGATTCATTTGACCAATAACATATGCCATAATAGTTGGTGCCTTTACTAAGTGATTTGCAAGTGTCTGACAAGCTAGACATAATATCCTTTTAGTTCCATATATAAGTGTTCATTCACAATGGTATAACAAGTAATCATTAAGATCATATAATTGTCATTGATTCACGTAAAATTTCACAATTCAATCATATATACATATAATAGAATACAATCATATCTTAAAATCACCACATTTGCACATTAGAATACAATTATGGCTTTTGCTCACATTTGAAGCAATCAACTTTTATGGTAGGTTTGAACCTCTCTCTTAGGCTTCGTTAATGTTTTAAGATCCTAACATTTGATACCCATATGATTATAAATATGTAAAAGTGAATTTGCATGCTTGGTACGCAACTATGGTCATGTCCTATACAAGTGGATATAATATTTATGCTTATTATTCTTATATGACATCCTGACCTTGCTAAATTGCCACTCTAATAATTCTTGCTATATTTATCCAAATGAGTTCATTCTATTTCCTACTTGAACCAAAAACATAAGATTTATATAAAATAAGATATATATATTTTTAATTCTGCTCTATTTTAATGTGCTTATAATATGATTAGGTCTTACAATTTTAGCCATATCTCAAATTATATAAATCCAATTACAAAAACTGATTTACCATCATTTATGCAACACATAAAGAAACATTTTTTTTTTTATGTTTTACATTTTGTCTAATTTAGTCTATATGGTCATCAAAATAAATAATCAATCTTAGGGAGTGCCGGTTTTAGCATGTTAAGAATCAGTCTTGATGAAGGAGCAATATCTCCTCACCTAAAATATATTTGGCAAAACTATTTCATAGGAATTTACATAATACGTAGCTCTACAACTTTCATATTTTGTGCATCACCTAATTCCAATTCCTTGACCATCAAATTTGGGTAAACAAAATCAATAGGTTGAACAGGTTTCATCACGTTCAGGGTTAGTCACAATCAAAGGGCAATATCTCTTCCCATATAACAAAATAAGTAAAATTGTTTTATAAGCATTGATAGGGAATATAAATCTACAACTTGCATGGTTTTTAACATTATCTACATCAATAAGTAAGGTCATCAAAATATGTGAACAAGGCTAACCTAAGGAGGTTTCAACAAGTTATGGACTAGTCATAATCAATGAGCTGTAACTCTTTACACATACCATACTAAGCAAAATTGTTTTACATGCATTTAGATGAGGCATAAATCTACAACTTTTATGTTTTACACATTCCATAATTCCTCTTCTAGGTTTATAAAATTATAGATACAACAATATGCTTTAACAACAAAACCAACAAAATTCAACTTTAGTATCTCAAATGCTTCTAACTTCCATACATGAACTCCACCTATAATTACTCCATAATCGTTACTAATTATGCATATTTAACATGTTATAGGGGAGAAATTTCATATGGGAAGAAGAAAAAATCACTTACCTCTTTGGCCAACACTAAAAAACCTTAGGGTTTCTTCCTAGCTAACTTATTTCTTCTTCCTTTTCTCCTCCTTCTTCTTCATCATATTATTATTATTATTATTATTATTATTATTATTATTATTATTATTATTATTATTATTATTATTATTATTATTATTATTATTATTATTATTATTATCCTCCTCCTCCTCCTTTCTTTCTTTCTTTCTTTCTCTTTTTCTTTTTTTACCCTTCACATCTTTTCTTTTGAATCTACTCCTAAAGGAAGAAAAATTCAAGTTGTATACCCATTCTAATGAGACAAAATCATGGTGACTTGTTACCATTGGTTGGAAGTTTAATTTTCCTTTTTTAGTCCTTTTTCTTCATTCCTTCATCACCTTTATCCCTCTAATAATTCCCACATGCTCTTTATACTTATTGTAAGTATTAAATCAACATTATTTAAGATATTATAACATGCACACAACATATGATAATTTGTCATGCAACTATAGAAACATCACATTTATGTTCAAGTGTCCCAAATGCAATGGTGCAAGTGTTATCATCATGCTGATCAAATGCACATATCGAGGTGATCACTTATGCAATACATATGTTCATGTAGGATTGTAAATCATTTATACAATGGGTGTGTTCATGTGAGAATGCAATGAATGAAGATTGAGATATTATAACTAGTCTTCTTCCAATTCAATTTTTAACAGTATTTAATAAAGTTTGTATTTTCTCTGTGTTTCTTATTTAAAGTCTCATGTTTAAATTCAATTATCAAAAAAAGAAAGAAAAAGAGGTAACATTAAAAAAAGAAAAGAAATGAAAAGCAAAAGAAATGAAAGAAAAAAGCTTGAATTTTGATTTGGCTTATTTCCAAAGAAGAATTCAAATTGGTTTATGTAATTTGTGGATTCAGCATAACCTTTCATTTTTCATTATTTTAATTTCAATTCAAGTTTTGCAAAGTCCTAAAATTTATTCTTCCTTCCAATTTGTGATTAAGAGTCTCCATTCATGCTATCCTTGATTTTTCTTCTTTATGTTCGTTTCCATTTGCTTTCTTTGTGTTCTAAAAGTCAATTTAAGTTGGAATTGCTTGTTTGCTTTTTGATTAAGCTTTGACTTGATAATAGTAACTTTGGTTCTTAAAAAGTAAAATAAAAGAACTAAAAATGGTAAAAGGCAAGAGTGGTAAACACATTAGAGGGAAAAAACCTATTTTTTGATAAATGCGATGGAAGTGACATCTACTAAGAGTAAACACATGAGGGAGTGTTTGTAAGAATTTTTATTATTATTATTAACCATGGCAAATCCAAAAGGTGATCTAACGTAGAGGCTTTTTATTAGACTAAGCTGGTCAAACCTAGGTTAAAACTCTATTTTGATCTTGAAAATATAGAATAAAGGACTCTAATGCCTTTGTTAAGTGTTTATTTATAAAAAAAAAAAAAAGTTAAGAAGTAATTTATAAGTTGAATGGAAGTGAAAAATCTCTAAGTCTTAAAATAGTCCTCTAATTCATGCCCAAGATATCCAAAACACGACCAAGATCAGATTACAACTGCTATTTGATGTGTCATAATTGTTATTGCCTAAAATAATGAGAATGAAAGATTCCAATTTGATTCATTATGAGAGTCACGATGGCACTTGCAACCATGACATTCAAAGCATTTTAAAAGTGCTCCAACAGTCACTTAGGAAAACCTGCAAAAGCAAGCCACGTGTCCAAGGAGCTATTTATCAATTTAAAGATCATGACCACCATTTAATGTGTAATCGTGACTTGACTTCAAGCTTTGAACCAAAATAGACAGTTGGTTTTGCAATGTTGTTCACGCTTCCCTACTCCAATAGCATATTTATTTGAGATTGCGACCCTTTATTCATGGTTGAGACATTCATAAAAAAGTAAAGATTCTAATGGCTAGTTTTGGGGCAACCAATGAACAAATTCCACGTGTCACTAGCCTTTTGACGCACTTGAAGATCTCAATTACGAAAGAGCAATTCTCAGCATAAAATATAGTTTGTGAGTGCTATTATTTGTCTCGAATGTGAACTAAAATTAACAAGCATTAAATGTAAAATTGCTACCAAATCTTAGAGATTGGCATATAGTTTTTTTAGTAACATCTCATTAGTGATTAGAACCTATAAATACTCTACCAAATGGTATTGAATGCAAAAGGATAACCATTTATTATGATCAAAGTCTACCAAATTGAATCCTTTAAACTTGTTGGCCCTAGGCACCAAGAGGGGAGAGGGGGGAGGGGTTTCATTGGTGTATAAAAATTAAAAATAGAAAAGGGAGAAGAGAAAAGAATAGAGATGAAACACAAGATTTATAGTGATTCGAGTATAAACGACCCTACGTCCACTCCCCAATTCTTAGAAATTAGGTGTTCCATTATCTTTCAAAGCTATTTTCAAGCTTACACCAAACTTTTACACTTATGTTTTGAAGGCTCACACAATAATCTATACTCTTGTGTTTTGAGGCTCACACAACAACCTTTACACTTGTGTTTTAACAGGCTCACACAACAACCTCTCTTAGTGTTTTGACAGGCTCACACTATAACCTATTACAATTGATGTTTATACTCACACTTAACAATGCCTTAAAGAATAGAAAAGATTGAGTAGCAAAATTGCAAGAGTTTGGGTATAAAGTTATCAATTCTCTTGCATTTACATCTGTTTGGTGAGGTATTTATAGCCTCTATCCACCAAATAGACATTGCAATAAAATTGGTACAAAATCATCAAAGTGTGTTAGACAGATTTTCACATTAAATGCTTGATAGTGTTAATTAGCGGTCGTTACTACTCGTTAGCGGTCGTGAAATCCAAATTTCATAAGGAAAACCCCGTTTATGTCTAACGGCTAGTCCACGTGGCAGCTTCTCATTAGTTTACCAGAAAAATATAGTCGTTGCCTTTCACCTGCTCTTAAAAGTAGCGATCGCGATTTCTTTTGTACAGGCCGCGACTCTGGACGCGAATTCATCTGCCAAAAGTGTTCATCTTCTTCTTTTGGGTTCGCGATCACTACCAATAAGTTTCCATCGCGATTTTTGACTTCCAACGGTTACCTGGGACATTGTCAAGCTGTGGTTGTGGACTTGATTCCCTTTTGAGTTACTTTAAAAATCGCGGTCGCGATTGAGGCATGACTTACATAACGAATTTGTCTGTGACTCCGTCTTTCCTTTCTTTGAATTGGTCGTAGCAGAGAAATGGCCCGCAAATACGTCTATCCATTTTGTCAACCTGCCTTAGTGAAAGTCATACCTCAGTCAACCTAACTAAGGTGAAAGTCATTTTGGAATGGGATTCACCTAAAACTATATTAGGGGTGTAGCTGTAGAATTTGAAGCCCCTCACCCTCTACTCAAAACTCAGAATGGAGAAATAAATGGTGAATATAGCTATAAAATTTGAAGAGGAACCAAAGTTTCTTTTGAAAAAGATTTCAATTTTGGAAAACACATCAATTGGTATCAGATGGTATTATTAACTATAATGTATCTCTATCCTTCTTATTGTTTCATTTAATATTGATGGGGAGTTTATTTTATGAACCATCAATGGTATCAATTTGAAGTTTTTATTTTAGGAATCTCTAACAACTAATCTTCCCTTCTTACTTTCCTCAATTTATGAAGAGAACATATAACCCTAAGTTATGTCAACTGAATTTGTGTTTGAATATCTTGGAAGATTTATTAGAAGGAAGCAAGATAAGGGGAGTTTTCCTTTGCTAAGTGTTATGTATTTTTGGAACCATCATGTTTGCTTTGTTTTTAAGGAAGTTAGTCTAGCTTTGAGAAAGAGAATGTTTGTTTATTTAAATGAGGGAGAACATTCTTTAAAGGGAGAATTATTGTATATCTTTTTGTCATGATGATGAAAAAGGGGAGAAGTTTTGGATGCTTTGATTATATTATTTGATCAATTTTTTGGTATCACTTATGTGCATAGCCTAACACTTGGTATCTTCTATCTGTTTAACATCCAACATTTGGTATCATATATGGTACAACATTTGGTCTTTTATATGGCTTGTTAAGTAGCATACTTGGTATTAAGCCTTGTGTGGATATTCTAATAACTGGTCTTAAGCCTTGTGTTGAATTGCTATTAAACTTTGTATGGATATTTTGATTGGTATGTATTTTATTTGGTATCTTCCTTGTAGTTTTGTGTTTTAAGTTTTATACTTTTGGTATCAAAGCATCTTAGTTTTGTTATCATTCAAAAAAAGGGGAGAATATTATGAATGCTGAAGGGAAAATGTTGGATAACATGTGATTCCCTAGGCATTAGACTCACTCTTTTACTTTGAATGATGTGTTTGAATCATAACAAATCTATTGTTTTGAAGGATAATAAAACCATAGTAAAAACAAGAGAAGTTCAAATGTTTGTACTTTAGTGTTTTTGGATAATGGGAATAAACCCGATGAACGTTAAAGGAGAGATTGTTGTGAATGTTAAAGGGAGAATGTTTGGAGAATATGTGACCTCAAGACCTGACAAACATTAAAGGGCCAAAACAAGTTAAATGGGCATTGTACAAGTTCAACGGATGTTGAACCATTCAATGAACATTGAAGGATAAATAATGGACCTTGATTGGATACTGCTCTTTTGCCAAAGTCTTTTAGACCTTGTAATAGGTATTGTCCCTTGGTAACAAATGTGGGAAAAGTGCTCCGAGTTGAGCTATATTGAACCTTACCACGAGCATTGAAGTTTCACAATGGATGTTGATTTGGGCTAGCAGCAAGTGCTGCATATTTGCAATAGGTGTTGGATAAGTGTCCGAGCTTGAGCTAAAACATATAAAACTTGAAACAAGCATTGACTTTTCTCATAAGGAGTTGAAGGAGTTTCCAATGGGCATTACGAATTGATCAATGGGCATGAAAGCAATTGTGCAAAGTTTGAAAAATAAAGCACAAAATTCAAGTTTTCTAGAAATGAATAACGAGCATTAGTCTTACTCTAATAGGTGTTGTAGTAAAAGCCAATAGGTGTTGAATACTAGACAATGAGCATTGGAAGTAACTGTTAAAAGTTCAACGGGGTCGATGAAGAATAATGGGTGTTGTAGTCTTTAATGACCAATTTTGTATAAAAGTTATAAGACATAACATCAGTTGTTCCAATTGCTAGTTTTGGAGCTTGGCTATGTAAAGAGCATTTTGGAAGCCTAGAAAGGTTAGAAAACATTATGAACAAGTGTGAACATCATTGTAAATCTTTGTGCAAACCTATTTGGGCATTACCTTGTATTTTAGGTAGAGTAAGATTTCTTTTTGGTACACTTTCTGAGAATATATTTTCTTGAGCACTAATAGAGTATTAGCTACCTGATTTGAGAGGCATAGGCAATGCTTGGATCTATCCCTGCTAATAATTGTAAAAATTGGTATTGTGTCTAGAAAAATACTAAAGGGTAGGTTATTCTCGAGCCTGTAAAAGGAAAGGTTATCCTTCTGTAAATGGGAAGGTTCTTCCTTAGCCTAGAAAAGGGAAGGGTTTTCTTAAGCCTTGAAAAAGAAATAAAAAGGCCTAAGTGAAAGCTTGGGGAGTGGAGTAGGTATGTTGCTAAACCCCTATAAAAATCTTTATGTTCGATTTATGTGTTTGCTTTTGTTGTATTTGTGTTTATTTTTATTTACAACCCAATTCAAGCCCTTCTTGGGTTGCGTCATCACCTGTAACATCCCTATCCACATTCATTGGCATTATCACATGAACATATTCATTACATAAATGATATGAAATCCCATATGTTTATATGCATTGGATAAATGATCATTTACATACTTGAATTGGATAAGCACGATGATGACACATGCACCATTGCATTTGGGACACTTGAACATATATGTAATGTTTGTATTGTTGCATGAAAAATTGTTTTATGTTGTGTGCATGTTATAACATTATAAATAGTGGTGTTATAGAGCTTATTTTAGTATAAGGAGCATCTAGAAATTAGGAGATGGATGGCGGTGCTAAAGGAGTGAAGTAGAGGGACTAAAAGAGGAAAGTGAACTTCCAACAAATAGGAATAAAACACCATGATTTTGTCTTATTGTAATAGGCTTACAAGTGGAATTTTTAACCCTTTAGGATCAGAATTAAGGGGATATACATGAGGTACAATAGAAGACAGAAAGAAAGGAAGAAGAAGAAGAAGAAGAAGAAGAAGAAGAAGAAGAAGGAGAGGAAGAAGTGTGAGCTGCCTAGGAAAGAATCCTAAGGTTTTCTAATTCTGGGATAATAGGTAAGTTAATTTATCTTCTCCCCATATGAAATTAACCATCATGACATGTTAATCATGCATGGTTATGAGAATTATGGAGTAATTAAGGCAGAGCTTTTTGATGGAAGTTGAAATTCAAGAGAACAAGAGCTGATTGTGTTGGATTTTACTGTTAGAATGGGATTTTGTACCCATGATTT
>CATIWR010138903.1:0-34357 GCA_949677035.1 Omphalea diandra | reverse complement strand
CCGGATTAAAAAAATAATGAAAGCTGATGAAGATGTTCGAATGATTTCAGCTGAGGCTCCTGTTATATTTGCAAAGGCATGTGAAATGTTCATCTTGGAGCTGACTTTACGCTCTTGGATTCACACTGAAGAGAACAAGAGAAGAACATTACAAAAGAATGATATTGCAGCTGCCATTTCACGGACAGATGTTTTTGATTTCTTGGTCGATATTATTCCTAGAGATGAATTGAAAGAGGAGGGATTGGGAGTCACTAAGGCTACTATTCCTATGGTTGGTTCCCCAACTGATCTTCCATATTATTTTGTCCCACCGCAGCATCCTGTTGGACCTCCAGGGATGATAATGGGAAAGCCAGTTGATCAAGCGGCTGTCTATGGAACCCAGCAGCCTCGACCACCTGTCGCATTCATGCCATGGCCACAGACTCAATCGCAGCAGCAGCAATCTCAACAGCAGCAAAGTGATATACTTAATGAAGGGCCGGGTAACATGGCAGGTTGATTATTAGCATATAACTAGTCATCGACAGTGAATTGTAGTAGTGTTTTGTATCTCTAGTGAGGGGTCAGGTTTGCGTCATTTGTTCTTTGTAAGGTAAAAACTAAGGCATTTGTGCTAGTCAAATGCGAGGCGGCTGGATAATGAATGGGCTTGTGTTTTCTCTTTTTCGAGAAAAATCTCTTATCATTGTGATGTTACTCTTTTTTTATGGTTTTCGCAGAAGGATGCAATTATGGGCATAATTTTCAAATATTGCTTCCTTGAGCAGTATGAAGAGTTTGAAAGAAATCTGATCAAATCTATGGTTTCCGAAAGTCGTTAGAAGGCGTCCAGCGCTTGCTACAAGCGTAGTGCTTTGTATTTCATTACTTCCAGTGGGGCCTCTCTTTAATTGGAGCGTCATTGTGTGGGAATGGCAAACCGAAAATCCAACCCCGGCGGGGAGCTACTCTCCATGATTGTTTCTTTTACGCCACACTCCCACCAAACAGAAGAATAGGTATTGAGTAGGGGTAACAGGATCGAGCTTATTCAGATTGAGCGACTTGGGTCATATAATCAAAATGCGAAAAAAAAAATATATATTTTCTGATTTTGAGTTGGATTATTTTTAATTTTGATTTTTAAATAAATTATAAATATTTTTAATCTTACTTATCGAGTCAGTTTTGATTTAGAAATATTGAAGTATCTTAGATTTAGATTATTTTTCGAATTAATTGTAATAAAATTTTCAGATTGAATTAAAAATTATCACCCAAATTTTATAAAAGAAAATTTTAAAAAAATTATCACCCAAATTTGATAAAAGAAAATTTTAAACTTTGTGCACTTTGTAATTATCAATGAATTATTTAAGTTATTTAGAATTGAAATTGTAGTTTCATATTAATTTCCTAAAATTCAAAATATTAAAATTTTAACTTAACTTATAAGAATTAGAATTCAAAACCACTGAAAAATTATAAGTGAATCGAATTGAATCGAATCAAATTGAATAAAATTAAATTTTAAAATATAAATTAGATTGAATCAAATCAAATTAATTTATAAATTAAATCGGACTAAATCAAATTGAATTGAACTAAATTAAAAGATCAACTTTTTAAGAATATTAACTGAATCAAATCAATTAATTTGCAAATTGAATTGAACTGATTTAATTTCATTCAATTATAGTTTGGTTCAGTTTGAATCAAAATTTTTTAAAAATATTTCAGTATAAATAGTAGTTCTTATTATATATTTTTAATACAAATGCTATGTTTTTAATAGTTTATTTTATATATTTTTAATATAACTAATGAATTTTAAATAAATTTAGATAATCTTGGATTGATTTAATATATATTTAACTTATTTTGATTTAATTTTAAATACACTCAATTTTTGTCTAACTGAAATTTTTTTTATCTGAAAAAACAGAATCAAATTGAATTTACAGATTTTTTTTAAAAAAATAGAAACCCAATTAAATAGAATTCACCGATTTTTTTTAAATAGAATAAAATCAAACTAAATCTATATCTAAACCTAACCAAACCAAAAAGGGTTCATTTATTATTTTTGTCTTACAAGATGTTTTTGTCTTACAAGATGTTGGATAATATTTTATATAAAAACTACTAGTTTAGTTTTATATAAATCGCTTTTCTAATTGCAACTTTTTTGGAATAATTTTAATCTAATTTTCATAAAAAATAGCTAAGATTATTAGTTTGAGTTAAATTATTTAAAGTTAAAATTTTAGTTTTACATATTTTTGCCTCTTTTTCTATTTTATAATTAAATTATATTTTTAATCTTTATATATTCTATTGTTTTTATATGTCCAAAATTAAATTGAAGTTTATAATTTTAGATTTTTATAATTTTAAATATTAAAATTAAAGTTTGAATTCTATGATTTTACAATATAAATACTAGAATTGAAATTTAAATTATAATTTCAGCTTAATTTCAATTTTATTACTTTACAATCCAAATATTAGAATTATAATTTTAACTCAATGCCAATTCTAACATAATTGAAATTAAATGATAATTTCAAATTTTAATTTCAATTTTACCATTCAAATAAACTCTTATTATATTTTTCTTTTTATTTCTCTGTTGCCTATCTACTGTCACCCCCTCTTTCTCTTTTTCACATTCTTCTTGATATTTTATTTATTATTACATAGGCTTTGAAATTAAAAAAGACAAACAAAAACTCTCATATATATATATATATATATATATAAGCGTGTGTGTAAAATTGGAGTTGAAATTGATAATATTATATGGATTGAGTAAAATGGATAATGCGCGTAACCATATTGAACAAAATGGATAATGCGTGCAACCATATTTTCTGACTTCATGGGTTGGATTTCAGAATGTTAAAAATGTGGTCTAAACATTCCAATATAAAGTACTTCTTGTGGGAGAACAGGTTTGTAAATCAAAATGAATTACAGGCTCTTTGGAGAAAAATTTTCAATGAAAACAGTTCCTACTACTGGAAACTGGCACCACTACCTCTACCCAGGTCAAGCAACAAGCTCATGATTGGTGGCTTGGGCGCGTGCCTTCTTCCAAGCACAGGGCAGTGGAAAGGCAAGACTCCACCATCTACGGAGCCTTAATAGCCAACACTACCAAACTCAGAACTGCTTGATATATTACAATCAGGCGTTGTGTTGACCGGGCCAGAAATGACTATCAGGAGAAAATGCCAGATAATAGCAATCACTCCAATTAGTAGCAACGTCTTATAGATTCAGAGACAAAATTCTAAGCACATTCCCCTTCCCATGAATTTTATAATTTATATCAATTGCTAGCCATTGTGAGCTTTATAACACATAAGTCACCCTAAGGAAATACATAGCACCATTTAGCATCTCTATGTCACTAAAGCACCATTTAGCATCTCTATTTCACCAAGAAACTGGATGAAACAGAACCCAGTTCACAACATCCAAGATCTCTCAATAGGGTTAAACAAGAATAATTTTGGTCATTCAATAAAACACCACACCAGTAGTATCTATGCTAAGAACCAAGAAGCAAGCAAGCAGTAACAAGAAGCAAATAGAGAAGAATTGTCACAGTTGCTGCAAATCTTATCCAACGTCCTAAACAGATTAACAAGGTGCCATGAATTACTCAAGTTATCATCATCCATCCCATCAGTTGAAATCCAAAGCAAAGCATAAAAATTGAGAAGCATTAAGTCAATATAATATATCTATCATATAACAAGGAAATTACTTTTTACTTAAATCCAGAGATGTTTCAAAACAAGACAACCGATTTCCCCATCTAAAACCCTAATTATTCTAACACTTAAACAATTACGCAAAAGCAGGTATTTAATTTGATCAATCCTGATCAACACCCTCAAAAGCCCAAGCATTCTCCTGGCGAAGCCTCTCCTCTTCCTCGGGAGTATAATCATTCTCAATCCCAAAAAACTGCCTCACATACTCCACGCTCTTGTTCTTGATCCGCTCAGCGGTTGCCTGGTTAAGCACATCTAGCAGATACTTAATGTTGAGATAATTGGTGGCCAATATCAGCTCCCTCAGCTTTTCGTTTGAGAAATCTTTCACGAAATCAGCGTCGTACTTCTTCCTCTCTGCTTCCGGCGACGACTCTGCTCGAAACTTGAGCTGCTCCTTGCAGTACCTTATGATGTCGATCAGGGGTTCAGATAACACGTTCGGCAGTGGAATGACTGTGTCGGTCGCCGAGTCGCTGATTTCGTCAAAGAAGGATTTGACGGTAATGAACTCCATTGCGACTGGCTCCTCCACGTCGAACAACTGGCCGTCCGCGGTCTTCAGACTGATTTTCTTGGCCGGCGGAGCGGTGGTGGAGGACATTTTTCTACGAAGGATGGAAGAAAGAAATTAGGAATTTTGGAGAGCGTCGTCAAGAGTACTTATATTACGGCCCTTTTTCCGCCTGCCCCTCTGATTCGCAAAATCCCAAAATACTTATTATTATCATTAGTAATTTTCCTTGGGAGTAATAAATAAATAAATAATTTATTTCTTCTACCCCATAGGAAAATACTAATTATAAATAAGTTATTCTTTAAATTTCTTCCAGAAAGTTCCGCAATTAAAAAGGAAACATTATTTCTGTGAGGGAATGAAAAAATTATTATTCGTATGGGAATTCCTTGTTTAACAGTAAATAATCATATACCAAAACGGGGTGCTAGATTTTTTGACAACAAAATAATTATATTTATAGTTGAAATAAAACAATAATTTTTTAAAGAAAATTTAAAATAGTTATTATAATTTTATTTTTTAAATTAATTTTAGTTTATATATTTAACATAATTAATTTTTAAATAAAATTTTAAAATATATCTTCGTAGTACATACAATTTTTTATTAATATGATATTTAAATAAAAAAATTAATATTAATTTACTTATAAATTAAAGATATTCAAATTTTAGAGAATTAAAATCAAGTTATTAATTCATGAATTTATTTAATCATCTTACTTGTATAAAATTATAAATACAAATTTCATATAGCTAAAAATTATTTTAAAAATTAAAATAATATTTATAAAACCCTTCTAAAATAAGTTATTTCAAAAAATGGATCTCATATATGAAATGTTTTTTTTTTTATATCATTCATTAAAATTAAAATCTATTTTATATCTAAATTAAAGTTAACTATCCAATACTTGATATTAAATTATTAATTGATGTTAATATTTAACTATATCATAATTAATCTAATAGTTAACGTACAAAAATCATCATTCATATAGAATAAAAAAAGTAAAAAATTTCTAAAATTAGAAAATTAAAAAAAATAAATAATGATGAGTAAAATTAATTTAAAATGATATGCCAAACAAAAAGAGTGAACTCTTTATTTGTTCTAATTATTATATTAAGCAGATTATATTAGATAATGATGTATGTGGTGAATCCATAACTCTTACTACATAATATAATACAAAATGTGTGAATCAACCAACCTCTCAATAATATATTTACATTTTTGAACAAAAACAATTCATTCGATCATTCATTCACTAAAAATTGTCATCATCTCATATCTGCACCTTTGTTTTGGTTTATATGAAAAATAAACAATTTGTTTATTCTCATAAATAATCAATAGTATTAAGGATCTAAATTGGTTGGTTTTGTGGTCAGTTTAAAGAGTAAAACAAAAGAATTATAAGTCGATGCTCATTCATCATCAGGAAATAAAAAAGATGCAATATTCTTATGCCAACAAAACTTCTTTCATTATCTGAAACAAATCATCCATTCAGTGAGGAGAGGGCAAACCAAATTTTCTCATTTTTGAATGCAAACAACATACAGATGGTCACTTGTCCACACTCTTTTTCAGACTTCGCTTCTGTCGCTTTCCCTTTTTGCTCTTCTTCTTCAACAATCCTTTATCCGCTAGCGCTCTCAGTTTTTGCCTTTTCCTTTCCTTTTCTTTCTCCTCGAACCCATCATCCATCATCTTCATTGTTGCCACACGTTTAGCTTTGTATACCTGCAAATTATAAATTTAACACATGAACATATAAGAAAAATCATCTCTATTCTATTCCTTGCTCATGTCTAGCAAGTAATCTCTGAAAAACTACATCCACTTGAATAGGGATGAATAATTTATTTCTTTCATGCTGGATCCTGCTTCTTTCATGTTTCATGGTCCAAAAGAGACGAAACTATCAAAGCTCAATTCTTCTCCATTCCATATTTTTTTGTGTATGAAGAAAAGTTTCTATAGAATGCCCCATAGAGTTCTTATTTTGTGAAAAGATAAATACAGTGGCAAGTTTGAATGCTTTATTATGTGAAAAGATAATTTAATTTTCACAATCAGGTATTAAATGCTTGACCAGGGAGGATCAATTTACAACATCCCGCCAGCACATATGTCTATACCTTCGTAATATCTGAAAGCACCTCCTTCTCTTTACTTTCAAATACTTCTAGTTGTTTCCCAAGAACAGCTTCTATCTCATGAATGAGGTCTACATCATTCTGCAAATTTTATGTCACAAATTTAAGAGATAGGCAATCCATAAAACACATCAGAGTTCTCCATTAGTTAAGAATTGTAAAAAAGCTTTAACCATACCAATCTGTATGCTCCATGTAACAATATTGTCACCCACAGAAAGCAAGACATGCATGCGCACAAATAGAGAATGAATTCCAATTCAGTTAGTTAAATACTATCATGAAACAGTACACCTGTACTAGAGTTTCAAGCAAGTGCTGTCATATGTGGTGTACACAGGCAGCAGTCAACTTAAAATTTTGGTTTCACTTGTGTAAACCTAAAAAGAACTCTGTCAACAATAAATCAGTATCAAATGGAGATTTCGATCTGAATCAAACTAAAAATAAAGTTGGCATACAACCTACTGCATGTGTCACAAATTGCGCAAATCTAAGACTTGCGTCTCAACAAAAACTAATATTCATTGAATCTGCAAGGAAAAAGATTTTAAAGAGTTGGCCTCTACCTATTTTAACATTCTTGCCAAACAGAATTAGCAATCTTTGAAACATTGCTAGTTTGCTACCATGATAACAACAATAAAGCATCCGAAGGAGAAAGAAATGATATGAGGACTTATAAAAACAAATTCATCCATTTACCATTCATTAGTCATTATCAATTAACTTTTCACTAATGACTAGTCATTAAGATAACATTTCAAAGATGCATTGTTCTTTCGCATTGCCATCAATGCTACACATAAAATTTGCAGTTTCAAATATATATTTTGCAAACCTCTGCTATTTACCTCAGTAACAAAACTAATGGCCAGCCCTCCTCTGCCTGCTCTGGCAGTACGCCCTACACGATGAACATAATCTCTTGGATACCTGCACTAAATAGCAGTTAAAATCCATTTGACAAACATTGTCAGAGCAAAAGTAAAGATATTTTGATAAGTATGACCTTGGAATATCATAATTTAAAACAAGATCAACAGTAGGTATGTCCAAGCCACGACTAGCAACATCAGTTGCAATCAATATAGAAGCTTGTCCAGATTTGAAACGATGTAGTGCAGAAAGTCTCAGAGACTGGGATTTGAATGAATGCAATGCAGCGGCTTCTTGATCAAGCTCTTCCAGCAATAAACTCAAAAGGTGGCATGTTCTGCTTCCACATTCCGGAGATGAAAGGATAATGAGCAAATCTCAAAATCTCTAACTCAGTGAGTTTGCAGAAACTAATTATTCTCCCAAATAAAAGCAAATCTATTACATAAGAAGCACAAAGAAGAAATGAGAACAAAAAATTTAGATTCAAGAAATGCATACCTGCAGGTAGAGACAAAAATCATGGCAGAGCGAATACCCATATCTTCCATTTTAGACAAAATGTATACAAGATAAACATCCTTGACATTCTTAGGGATGAAGACATACTGCTGTTTAAGAGTTTCAACTGTCTTGAAACCTTCATAGGCCTCATAGAAGTAAGCCTTATTTGCCGAAACCTCAAGTAGTGTTTCCAAGTTACTTGTCATCGTTGCAGAAAACAATAAAGTTTGCCGATTTTTCGGTAAGCACTGGAACACCACTCTTAATTCCTCCTCAAATCCAACATCCAGAACTCTATCAGCTTCATCCAAAACGAGGAACTGATCAAAGGGAAAAGAACCAAAACCACATACATACGTAAAACTAAAGTCAAATCTTTCCTATGTTACTCGTTTAAAAATAATACATTGGCATTGATTGATAAATTAACCTTGGTTCTCGAGAAGACAGCAGGGATATCAGGATTCTCCTCCAACAAGACCTTCACCCTTCCGGGCGTGGCGATGACCACGTGTGGCCTCGCCATTAAGGTCTTGGCTTGGGTCAGCATATCCATACCTCCAACCACCACAGCACACCTCAAATGCAAACAAGACCCAAGCGCTCGAAACTGCTCCGCCAACTGATACGCCAATTCCCTAGTTGGAGTGACCACAAGTGCGAATATTCCATATGGGTCCTCCGCCAGGCGATGCAGGATGGGCAGAGCAAACGCCGCCGTCTTGCCGCTGCCAGTCTGGGCTAGCCCCAGCACGTCCCGACCGGCTAGAATCCTGGGGATGCAGTGGGCTTGGACTGGCGTCGGCCTCGGCATCCCCAGTTCCTTGCAGGTCTGAACCGCCCATTCGGCGAGACCCAAGTCGGAAAATAAAGTAGTGACGACGGAAGAGTGGGTATTAGGGTTTGTCAATTTTTCTTTCTCGATTTGGGGGTTTTTGGAGTCGTCGGTGTCAGGGCTTTGGGTTTTATTATTAGGGTTTTGAAACGACTTATGGATTTTTGTAGGTTTGAAGAAGAGAGGGAAGTTTTTGTCTACAAAGACTCGTTCTTGTTCTTGTTGCTCCATTCGTTATGGTTTGATGATGGAATTCTGAGTTTGGGTTTTCCCCGGATAATTTTAGATAGGGAGCGTTATTTTCACTGAAAATTTAGGTCAAAGATGTCATACAGATGAATAAAAAACAAACGAATATTTGCCTAGGCAAAACGCTGGTTGTCACGTGTCACAATTTGCATGGCGTTGGTCTCGTTTAGTATAAGCTGTCATTCATCTCGAAGGGGATGAGAGCGGAGAAACCCTTGGCGGAGAGAGAGAGAGAGAGAGAGAGAGAGGAGATTGGGGATGGCGTCAGTATTTAGAGCAGATATATTGAAAGGGAAGGTGGCGTTGATAACAGGAGGTGGGTCTGGGATAGGGTTTGAGATTTCTACGCAGTTTGGTAAACACGGTGCCTCTGTTGCAATAATGGGTAGACGCCGACAAGTTCTTGATTCTGCTGTCTCCAATCTGTGCTCCCTTCGAATTCCCGTAATAATTTTTATTTTTTGGGTTTATTGCAGCATTTCTTCCTTTACTTATTAATTTGTCCATTTATATGCCTTTGCCCATCCGGGCTTGATTTCCATTGTCTATGGTTCCTTTTCTTTTTATTGGCTTAGTAGAGAACTTGACCATCTGGGTTCACTTGAAAATCGTTCCTTTATTACTCTTGGTTGAACCTTCAAGTCCATTCTAGGATCTAATGTTTTGACTGGATGATTTGATTCCTGTTTATCTATTGGCATGTCATTGGCTCTAATATTTTCTTGGTTTAAGTATTGTATACATCATCTAAATTGCAATATATTAGTAATTGCCTCCGGTATATTTTTTTATTTTTTGGTGCAGGCTGTTGGTTTTACGGGGGATGTTCGCAAGCAGGAAGATGCTAAAAGGGTTTTAGAATCAACTTATAACCATTTTGGCAAGATTGACATCCTTGTGAATGGTGCAGCTGGCAATTTTCTTGTGTCACCAGAGAATTTGTCACCTAATGGATTTCGAACAGGTTTTACGAATTAATTTTATGTTGACTATATTAGCTCATTTTGATATCGCATATCGAAAAAATAATAAAGGAAATTTTTTTTTTATAAATATAGTCTTAATTTCTTCAGTTTGATCATGCCAAAATTGTCTACTCATCTTTTAGACAATTTTCAATATTTCTCCATCTTGTGTAATATTTCACTTTATAGTTTTTTTTAGTGAAATATAATTTTGTTAGTATTAAAAAATAGACATGATTGACCGAATTTTGTTAAATTCTGGTATTTTTATTTTTTTGTCTTTATTTTTCAATAGCTATTTTGCAAGGTATAGTTATAGTGATTCTGTCTAAGAAGATTGGATTTTAAGTGAGACCGTTTGTGACCCTGTCAATCTTTCCTGAGAATCAACCTATAGTGTGATTTTTCAGTACAATATTTCACTCTCTATTCACCTATAAATTTATTAGGTGAATTTAATGGATGAAATATTACTTTTATTCCACAAGAATTGATATCAGAGCTAAAAGTTACTTTTAGTATGCTCTATGGTTGCAGTGTAATTTGATCTTCCACATTAGAAAAGATTTTTTTGGGCTAGTTTTATTCCGCTTTGAAGGTTATTGGAGAATTTTATAATCAAAATGAAGAGCTCTTTAAAAATATTCACACTTATCACGTCAATAGTTTCATCACAACTCCTCTGAGTAAAAACTGTCGTGACAAATTCAAAATTGGAGGTGAAAATCTTTAATGACACAGGTCATTTTGGTATGTGGCAAAATGAGATTGTAGAAACTCTTTTTTAGCAAGGTCTAAATATTGTCATTGAAGATGAGAAACCAGGTGATGTTGAGGGGAAAGATTGGAAGACGATCAATCGATTGACATGTGGTACAATTCGATCATGCTTTTATAGAGAGCAGAGATATGTATTTTCGAAAGAAACCTCTGCAAGTAATATATGAAAGACACTAGAAGAAAAATTTCTAAAGAAAAGCAGACAAAATAAGCTTCATATGAAAAAGAGGTTGTTTCGCTATAGTTATGTACCGGGTACCATAATGAATGATCACACTACCAATTTTAATCAGTTGATTACTAATCTGGTGAATGTAGATGAAACATTTAAAGATGAAGAACTAGCTCTAATATTATTGGGATCACTTCCTAAGGAGTTTGAATTTTTTGAAACTACTCTGCTTCATGGGAAAACTGTTGTATCTCTTAAAGAAGTATGTGTTTCCTTATACAATTATGAACTAAGGAAGAAAGACAAGAATGTCAGTTCCAGTGGAGATGCCAAAGCTTTGGTAATTAGAGGTCGTTCGCAGAATCAAAGTATGAGAAAGAAGGGGAGAGCCAAGTCAAGGCCCAAGTTGAGCAAAGATGAGTATGCTTTTTGTCGAGAAAAAGGGCATTGAAAGAAGAATTGTCCAAAACTAAGAAATAAAGGCAAACCCGATAAAGAAAAAGGTATAACAGAATCAAGTGTTGCTGAAAATTGATGAAGCAGTGTCAGATTACTCACTTGCTACATCATCAAATGACTCTTCTGATTTATGGCTATTAGATTTAACATGTAGCTATCATATGTGTCCCAACAAGAAATGATTTTTTGATTTTAAAGAACTTAAAAATGGTGGAGTTGTCTACACAGCAAATAACATCCCTTTGACAAGTGAGATTGGTTCGATTCGCTTGAGAAATGCGGATGAATCAATCATCACCTTAATAGATGTTCGTTATGTGTCAGAATTGAGCAAAAATTTCATCTCTGTCTGGATCTTAGACTCAAAAGGGTTTGAGGTGAAAATGAAAAATGGAGTGATGAAGATTATCTCTGGTGCACGTGTAATATTGAAGGGAATTCAAAAGAATAACAATCTGTATCACTATATGGTTAGTACAATTACATGGACAGCAGCAACAACCACTTCTATAGATGATCGAGAGTCAAAAACAATCAAACTATGAAATATGCGCTTGAGGCATGCTGAAGAAAAATCTTTGAATTTGCTTGTTAAGTAAGGATTATTAAAAGGAGTGCAAATTTGCAAATTAGACTTTTGTGAGCATTGCATCAAAGGGAAGCAGACAAGGGTCAAATTTGGGACAACAATCCATAATATTGAAGGTATGTTAAATTATATTCACTCTGATGTTTGGGGTCCCTTCAAAACTAGTTCTTTGGGAGGAAAACACTATTATGTGATCTTTGTTGATGATTTTTCTCAGAGAGTATGGGTGTACATAATGAAGACAAATGATGAAGTGTTAGGAGTTTTCCTTAAATGGAAAAGGATGGTGGAAACTCAGACAAACAAAAGGATCAAATGTCTTCGAACAGACAATGGTGGAGAATATAGAAGCGATCCATTTAAGTAAATTTGTTAAAATGAAGGCATTGTCAGACACTTTGCTGTCAGATCTACACCACAACAAAATAGTGTGGCAGAACGCATAAATCGAACATTACTAGAGAAAGTTCGATGTATGTTATCCAATACTGGGTTAGGTAAAGAATTTTGGGCTGAGACTGTAATATATGCATGTCACTTCATCAATCGCCTATCATCTATTGTTATTGATGGAAAAACAACATTAGAGAAATGGTTTGGAAAGTGTGCTACAGATTATGATTCTTTATATGTATTTGGTTTCATTGCATACTACCATGTTAAGGAGTCAAAGTTGGATCCAGGAGCAAAGAAAACATTGTTCATGAGGATTACCTATGGTATAAAAGACTATTGCCTATGATGTCCAAAGACAAAAAAAATAGTTTTTAGCAGTGATGTCACCTTTGATGAATTTACCATGTTGAGGAAAGGTGGATATTGATCCGTTAGATGATACTCCCAAGTAGGTGGAGTTTGAGAAAATAGTAATCCTAGTAGATAAAGAAGGTGTTGAGACCTATCCTACGGTAGAAGGAGATTCTCAAGAAGGAGTTCAAAGACTTCATCAGCAACTTAAACCAAGTACCTCTAGAAGACCAAAGAGGGTGCATAGAATGTCTGGTCGTTTTGCTGATATGAGGACTTATAAGAAGACGACATGATTGTTTGGTCACTATGTTGATATAGTGCCTCATGCATCTCCAGTTGTAGTTGATGACATTCTTACCACTTTTACTAAAGCACTCCAAAGGTCAAAAGAAGAAAAGTGGGGGATTGTCATGTATGAAGAAATATAATCGCTTCATAAGAATCAAATTTGAGAACTTGTTAGTCTCCCAAATGGAAAGAAAGCAATTGGATGCAAATGGGTTTTTGCAAAGAAAGAAGGATTTCCTAGCTAAGATGATGTTCGCTACAAAGCAAGATTGGTGGCTAAAGGTTATGCTCAGATGGAGGGAATTGATTATAATGAGGTATTTTCTCCAGTTGCGAAACATTCCTTCATTAGAATTTTGTTGGCTTTTGGTAGCACAGTTGGATTTAGAACTAGTTCAATTGAATGTAAAAACAACATTTTTACATGGAGACTTGGAAAATGAAATCTACATGACTCAAACAGAAGAGTTCAAGGTTGTTGGAAAAGAAATTTTAGTGTGTAAACTTGAGAAATCTTTGTATGGATTGAAACAATCTTTGAGGCAGTGGTATAAAAGATTTGACAAGTTTATGATAGAGCAGAAATACACGAGGACAAATATAATCATTGTGTGTATTTGCGCAAGCTACAAGACGAATCTTTCATATATCTTTTTCTTTATGTTGATGATATACTGATAACTTTAAAGAGTAAGACATAAATTGATAAATTGAAGACTCAGTTCAGAAAGGAGTTTGAAATGAAAGATTTAGGCGAAACAAAGAAGATTTTTGGCATGGAGATGGCCAGAGACAAAATCGAGGGAGCTTTGTTTGACTCAGAAATAATATTTGGAAAGGGGATTACAACGTTTTAGCATGAATGAAAATATAAAACCTGTTAGTACTTCACTTGCTTATTTTAAGTTGAATGCCTCTATGTCACCGAAGAACGATACAGAACGAGAGTACATGTCAAAAGTACAGTATGCAAGTGTTGTTAGTAGCTTGATGTGTGCTATGGTCTTTACAAGGCCCAACATTTCACAAGCAGTTGAGGTTGTTAGCAGGTATATGCATGATCCAGGAAAGGAGCATTGGCAAGCTGTGAAATAGATTCTACAGCACATTAAAAATACTGTGGATTTTATATTAATATTTGAGTGGGAAAACAGTTAGTATATAGTCGGATATTGTGATTCAAATTATGCTAGTGATATGGATAAACGTCGATCAACTACTGATTATGTATTTACTCTTGCAAAGACATCAGTTAGTTGAAAGTTTATTTTACAGTCAACATTTGTTCTGTCTACTACAAAAGCAGAGTACATGACAATCACAGAAGTTGTAAAGGAAATAATTTGGCTTCAAGGGTTGCTTGGTGAACTGAAAATTGAGCAAAAGTACATCAAAGTACATTGTGATAGTCAGAGTATTATCCAATTAGCAAAGAATCGAGTTTACCATGTGAGGGCGAAGCACATTGATGTTCGCTATCACTTTGTGAGAGAGATTATAGAAGAAGGTGAAGTTATAATCTAGAAAATTCATATCACTGAGAATCCTGCTGATATGATGACAAAAGTTGTCACTGCGATCAAATTCGAACTTTGTTTAAACTTGATCAATATTGCTAAAGTTTAATGTTAAATTTGGAGATACTATCAAAAAATGTTGATGTGAGATTAAAGATGTTGAAATTCGCCAAGGTGAAGATTTGTTGATTCTGTTGACTCATTTTGATATCACACATCAGGGAAATAATAAAGGGGAGAAAAGTTTTTTTTTTTTTTTTTTATAAATAGAGCCTTAATTCCTTCAGTTTGATCATCTCAATATTGTCTACTAATCTCTTAGACAATTTTCAATATTTCTCCATCTTCTATAATATTTCACTTTGTAGTTTTTTCTTAGTGAAATATAATTTTATTAGTGTCTGAAGACGCAGACATAATTGGTCAAACCTCGATAAATTATGATGTTCTTATTTTTTTGTTTTTATTTTTCAATAGCTATTTTGTAGGATACAGTTATAGTGATATATTGTGTTGTTAAATTACTATTAGAGTGATTTTGTCTAAGAAGATTGGGTTTTAAGTGAGACCGCTTATGACCCTTCTAATCTTTCCTGAGAATCAACCTATAGTGTGGTTTTTCAGTACAATTTTTACTCTTTATTCACCTATAAATTTATTAGGTGAATTTGATGAGTGAAATATTATTTTTATTCCATAATATTTTACACTGCCTTTGATATTCTAGAGCAATGCAAGGAACTGAACCTTTTCCTCTAAAGAACTTTAGAGCTTTAAGCATTTATTTATTGGAATAAATAGATTGTCGTTTCTTAAAACATGGAAAGCGAAATAAAAAAAAAAAAAAAAATGCAATGAATTGATGCCAGATTTATCGAAGGTGTTGAAACAAGATTCAGTGAAAGTCTTTAAGCAAAATGCAATTAAGCTTAAGGAAAATCACTTTCATTTTACTTTATTTATGTCAGTAGTCAACACTGTGCGGCTTGTTGTTGATTGTTGGCTGTGTTTCAACCTAAATGCTATTGTTTTTAACTATTCGTTGCAGTTATTGATATTGATGCTGTTGGCACGTACACAATGTGCCATGAAGCCCTCAAGTATCTCAAGAAGGGAGGGCTTGGACGAAACTCTGGTGGTGGTGGATCAATTTTAAACATTAGTGCCACTTTGCACTATACAGCTTCTTGGTATCAGATACATGTATCTGCTGCAAAGGTTTGTCACATGCTTTACTAGTTGTATTCTATATTTGTCATATCAAGTTGAACTTCTTAGCAATGTCGTCCTTTTTTAAATAGGCAGCAGTTGATGCCATTGGTAGAAACCTAGCATTGGAGTGGGGCACCGACTATGATATTAGGGTGAATGGGATTGGCCAGGCCCCATTGTTGGTACCCCTGGCATGAGCAAACTAGCACCTGAAGAGATTAATAGCAAATCTAAAGAATATATGCCTCTGTACAAACTGGGGGAGAGATGGGACATTGCTATGGCTGCACTCTACCTTGCTTCCGATGCTGGTTAGTGAACTTATTCACTTTCCTGTTTATCTAATTTCAAAATTTCTACATTACAATTTTCCCAATATTTACCATTATATTTGGGGGCATTTGCAGTGAGCTATCATTGTGTATCTACTGCCAGTTGCCAAGTACAGGACTAGATTGGGTTATAGAAATCATTAAGTGTCACTAACGCTAATATTTAGTTTGATTGACATTTATTCCTATTTGAATGAATGTTTCCATTTTCCCATTTGATCAGAGCAACTCATTACTAAATATGAATTTTGAAGGTAAATACGTCAATGGAACCACTGTAGTGGTTGATGGAGGCCTTTGGCTGAGCCGTCCACGTCATTTACCAAAAGATGCAGTTAAGCAGCTTTCTCGAGCTGTGGAGAAGAGGTCCAGACAAGCACCAGTAGGGGTTCCATCCAGTAAGCTTTAAATCAACAATAAGAATTTGTATTCT
Source organism: Omphalea diandra (assembly GCA_949677035.1). Classification (NCBI taxonomy): domain Eukaryota; kingdom Viridiplantae; phylum Streptophyta; class Magnoliopsida; order Malpighiales; family Euphorbiaceae; genus Omphalea; species Omphalea diandra. Next base: position 17,938 of record CATIWR010138903.1, on the reverse strand, counting down.
TCTACCTTTTTCTGCCTTTTGTGGGATTGATTTGTATTTCATAGAAAGAAAGCAAATTCTTTGTTGTATTTTCATAGGACTAAAGATCGTTGTGTCATCTTGGCTCTTGATCTATATTCTCCATCATGAATCATGTCAATCAAGATGCTACCTAATAAAAAATATTCTGTTTCAAGTACTGTAGCCAAGGTGTTAAGATAAAAGAAAAGAGAACCTGAGTTTTGAGACTGTTGTACAAATTGGATTTCTATGCTCATGATTCGATAGAGGTATCAACAGATTGAGAACATTATTTATTCCTGGAATGTCAACAATGGCAATCAAGCAAACAGCAATGTCCGTACGCTGCTTCTACAATAATGATTCCATCAACATTAGTTATTCCTGGAATGTCAGCAGAGGCCGTCAAACAAACAAAACCAGCAAAGCATGCTGTTGTATCATATTTTGGGATTTGAAACAAGGATCAATAACTAGTGACTTGAGACTAATCCCATTGTGAAAAAATTGTGTAGCCTTGCTACGAAATTCCTTTGCTTGGAAATCTATTCTGTCGTTAGCAGCCAAATTCATGAATTACCCGTTTAGATTCTGGAAACTTCAGGAAGCAGCAACATTAGTGGTTAAACATGTTTTCTGACCCAAGGAGCTTCAACATTTGATGAAATGGTGAATATATGTTCCCCGGTTGATTTCACATTGTCAACATCGGTGAAGTGGAGCAGGATATAGATCCAATGGTTGATACCGCAACTTGTCATTGTGAGGCAATGGCCCCTCCTGAAAATTTTAACCCAAAACATTAATAATTATTATCATACATACACACATTAAAGAGAGGAAGAAGAACCTAGCTTTATCACTGTTTATATTTGAGTCACCATCTCTTGTGCCTGTTTTTCTTACTGTTTATAGTGATAAATTCATGTGCCTGTTTTATCTTACTGTTTATACCATCTCTTGAAATCATTATGATGATGAGGTCAGGTTTTGTTTCACCCTTCCATTAGAAAAAGACCAGCACAACCAGAATAAAAGGAGAAGTACCTCTTTCAGGTTAATCTGGAATGGCTTTACAAAATCTTCGAACATTGTTGGAGAAAGTCCCTTCATTATCTCCTCAACTTCCTGGAACCATTTCAAGATGCACATCAGGAATTACTGATAAATCAGTGTTAATCAGTTGAAAAGCACCCATTTTGACACCTAACAAGCAGATTTTGGGGGCGGGGGGGAATTTAATCTGACTATTTGACTTATAAGATGATCCAACATACTTAATACTGTCGGAGAAACCAGTTAGTCATGACAATTGTAAACACATCATATAAACTTTAGTATGTTAAGACTTCATTTAATATTTTATTGGAATAGCAACTAAAATCCATGATAGCAAGTATATAAACTTAGGGTATGATTTAGCATACCAATCCAGTTATCCTTGACTTCTCCAACAGTTCCTTGGTAATCACATCCAGTACGTGCATGTTGTCCCTCAGTCCTTTTATAGCAAGTTCTTCAGTCTCTTCAATGTACTATCACCAAAATCACAATCGCACTGTTTCAGTATGCAAAGAACAAGTATCACCCAAGGGATTGTATTGACAGGGTGGACACAGTGTCCATGCCTATTCCTTCTAAAGATTCATTTTTCTTTTTTTTAACAGTTTAAGTCAATAGATCATTAGACAGCATAAGTCAATAGATCTTAGCACCATCTGAACTCGTTTGTCTCTATACTATGTCAAAGACTGCACAACTAGTAAATTAATTAGAACTGCATGAAAAATATAATCAAGAAAGAGATGTATCTTGAGCACATATGTTACTTCCTTAATAATACCTAAAATAGCAAGTTTCTTTAGGCCATAAATGAAAACTAATCTTAGTGCAGGAATATCAACCCAGACTACATCTGCCCATTTCAATTTCTGCTCCCCAATTCTCAAACCAACCTTTTTGCTTACTTGCTACATATATTATACAACATAGTATAAACGTAAGCAAAACTTACCCTTGTCAACTCTCGAGTAAATAGCTCAGATACTTCAACTGTCATGTTTGCAGGAATCACATGAGGTTCATCCCACTAAGATCACGAGGAAGAGTTCAAACAAAGCCAGTTGAACAAGAGAAGTCATGACAAAAATAATGAAATCTGCAGCATAATTCCACATAAAACTCGATAAATAATTAAAAAGACCATGCCTTATACTTTATTAAACCACTATCTGGGTTATCTGGCTGGTCCATGAGTCCAACTCTTTTTGTCAGAGCAATAAGGCCCAACCTTGCATTTTGAGGGCTGATTACCATCTCCCTAGCAATCTGAAAAGACAAGTTAAGGCAACAAAGGTACATAACTTTGGATGCCATATTAATCATGATAAATGATACCTAAATCTTTCCAGGGAATGTAAAATATCCAACGCATCAATATATATATATATATATATTATAGTTGACACTTTTAGTTTTCCCATTTTTCCCCCCTGTCTGTAACCCTTGTATCTAATGCCTTTCAGTCAATCAACTACAGCAAGTTGAGTCCAAGGGAGGTTATCAGATCCGAGAACAGACCAAAAGCATCTTATACAAATAAATATAAAAAGTACTACAACTACCTTTGTTATCTTCTCAAGATCGTCGCTGCCACCATCAGTAATGTCATCACCAAACACAAGACGCTCAGCACAACGTCCACCATGAGCGACAACCATTTGCATCTTCATGTAGCCAAAGGTTGTATAGCCTTGGTCTATCATATCTTCTCTGGGATAAAATACAGATATAGCAGTTTCCTGCTCATGAAAGAACAGAAAGAAGAAAGTTATGGAAAGAAAAACTGGTCATAAGAAAATGTATGTATCATTCATTGAAATTTACAAATCCAGCTCTATGAAATGGATATCCACCTTCCCACCAGGCAAGAGCTGAGAAAATGCATGCCAATCAAAGCGTGGAGACAAGTGAGCTAATAATATGTGACCAGCTTCATGTACAGCTAAAAGTCTCTTCTTTTCAAAGGACACCTGATATGTAGACATGCCAATTATATAGGATTAGTTCTTTAAGACAGATTTACAACACAAGAACCACTACAGAACAACAGAATGACTTACACTTTCTTCACATTTCTGCTGTTCTTCTTCGGTAAGAAGTACGCCCATGCCCTCGAGTAATTGTTTATCTAAAACATCAACAATGTCTTCCTGGTAGATCCTGGAATGCCCTTTCCTTACCTGCAACAAGAATTTAACTATATTTTTCCAAATTGCAAGTGAATTTAGGGAACCCTTGGACCATGACCAAAACGCAGTATTTGGAACATATTGTTCAACTTCTAAAACCCTAACTCTTTAATGCACTAATCCAACTCCAAGTCCCAAATTTCCAAATCATGCTTGGCATTAGCAAACTGCAACAAATGAAGTCTTGTGAACAGCAGCAGATTGGAGTTGAGCTAAATACCTAGATCTTGATGCAACCTAAGAGTTGATAAACCTGGGGACTTGGAAGTAGAATTATAGAAGAGATAAAGAACCAAAAGAAGATAAGATCCCCAGGAAAAAAAAAAAGAGAGAGAGAACCCCCACCCCCCCTTCCCTCTCTTTCTCTCCCTCCTAAAAACACCCAATCTAAGCTTTAAGAGGGAAAATTAAAAGGACAAGACTCTTCTACAACAATTTCACTCACTTCAAGACATATTTGGATAGCTTAAAAGATCAACATACAGACCACCTTTTTAGAACTTAGCTTAAAGATATGATTGAAATTTTTTTTTAACAAGACTAAACTTACAGACATGATTGCAGCTTCATTGACAAGATTTCTAATATCTGCCCCAGAGAAGCCAACAGTACGAAAGACAAGCTGCAGAGAAAAAGGATAGAAGATGATAGTAAGCCAAATTTGAACATTATTCATGTGATAAAATCCAAATAAGAAATGTCAAATAGAAATGGCATATCCAACTGCAGTTTTGTTCACACAATTACATATTTCACAAATAAGTCATATGAGAGCAAAGATTATGAGAAAAACATACAGCCCATCAACTTGTTATCTTTTGGAGAAACTTCTAAACTGAGAAATCCTTTGTTTCTAATGCGGTGTTTGGTAAAACTGAAAATTAAGGATTGAGAATTTAAGAGCTAAATTTTAAGTATTGAATGATTTAAATGTTGAAAGTTATCAATTGTATAGTTGTTTGGTATAAACTGAAAGCATTGAATATAATTAATCTGTTTGATAATTATGATTCTTGAAAAGATATTAGGTGGAGTTTGTTTTTAAATGACAGTTTGTTGATTTATTAAGGGTATATTTTAATATTTGTTGGTTGAGAGTATTAAGTGATAATTTTTGACTTATTATTTTAAGAGAATTCTAATTGAACTGAACTTTTTAAGTAATAAATAAATAGAGCCATCAAACAAGTTTAAAAAAATAAATGCTTAAGGTGGAATTTTAATCAATTTTGAGTGCTGAATTGGGTTATCAAACAGCCCCTAAGGTGGAAAAGATCAAGCAAAACTCTTTCCTGAGTTCTATGGATGATCTCCACATAATTGTCCAGTCCATGGTGGAGATTTCCCAGTAAGGGAACAACTCAAATAATAAGCACAAACCACTAACCTTTCCAAAGTTTACATCCTCTGCAAGTTGCTTTCTTGCACTATGCACGCCAAAAATTTCCACTCGTTGCTTTGCGTCAGGCAGGCCAATGTACAAACGACGGTCAATTCGTCCAGCGCGAACAAATTCCAAATCCAATTCATCTGGCCTATTGGTGGCACAAATGAATATCACAGCTTGTCGAAGTGAAAACCGATCTACTCCAGTTTTGTCCTTCCTGTATGAAATAAAGCTCAATGTCAATATCCATTCAGAAGTAAAGAAAATTCAAGAAAAGGATATCCCAAATCAGTAACCAATGAAAATACACAATATACAACAAAAGCATTTATCACATTCCTTTTCTCTAAAATTGCTTTAACCACCAAGAAATGACCAATACAAGTATTTCTCCTTTTCGATAATGTTTTACTATATCCTGCACATGCTAAAACAAGGTCAAGATACAATGAGAAATAAGAACAATAATATCATATATAGCATGCAAAGGTCTTGGACTGCAAGTAAGGTTCATATATTACTCGACATGATAAAATAAATGACTAGATGGCAACATGCTTCTAAACAAATTCAGGATCTATAATTTTACACGTAACTGAACTCGTGCACAAGAGGCAAAACTAATATACTCACTCCCCATCAAGCTGCGCAATCAAAGCCTCAAATGTTGCCCTTCTTCGTGGGTCTTTCCTTGCATGTCTTCCAGCAATGGCATCAATTTCATCAACAAACACAAAAGAAGGAGCCTGCACAGAATGTATATAAGTAACTAAGATCTGTATAGTTCAGCAGATAACATAGCAGCGTTTGGTGAACAAAAATAAAAAGAACACAAGCTAGAAAATATGTATCTCAGAAAAATCAAAGCTTACACAAACATACAATATCCAATATCTTGCAAATAGAGCAGTTAAGCTATATCACGATCAGACCATGACAACTTTGATTTATTTACACGTAACACCAAAATTACTTGTAATTTCTTGCAAGGTGAAGATGGGTAAATGCTTACATTTCTTCTAGCAATGGAGAACATCTCATTGATCCTTGCTGCACCACTTTTTTCACTGTCTGTAAACTCTGCACCAGAAGCAAAGACAAAAGGCAATCCACTTTCCTTTGCAAGTGTCCGTGCAAAAAGCGTCTTGCCTGTTCCAGGAGGTCCAGAGAGTAGAACGCCCTGTCATGCACAAAGCAGTGACGCGCGTCATGTTTTTTACATCTCTAACTATTATAACTATAAGAAATCTGCTTTCCTTTAATAAAGTTATTAACAATTACCCGAACAAACTTCACCCCTCTTTCATAGTATTGCATAGGATTTCCCATATAAATCATTATTTCATCAAGCAGATCCCAGACATCACCCCCAAGTACCACTTCCTTGTACATTGATTTTGTTTCACCAACATCTCCAACTGGCTGAATGAGTATGTAGTGATAATCAGAGAATGGTACAGATAAAAATAAAATAAAAATTAAAAGTATGTAGTGATAATCAGAGAATGGTATAGATAAAAAAAAAAATAAAAAATAACAAGGAGAGATATTATAGCAATACCAGGATAAAATTTTCAGCATATGCCATATCGAAAAGTTGATTATACTTCTTGTAAAGAAAACGATTAGAAGTGATGTGTAATAACATCACTGACTCCCTTATAAGCCACAGGATCAGTAATCCAGGCAACAATGCGATGACAACTTTCAAAAAATAATGGATTTGCCGCTTCTGAAGGAGATCTACTTCAACCCCAGAACTTGAGATTACCTCAAATAAGTATGGATCAAGGGGAATATCAACCTACCAAAGGCAAACAAAAATCAACTTTTAGCTTAAGAACACAAGTATTGCATTTTGCTACTAAAACTGAAATGTTAGACTTACGACATATTCTAATGGAAAACCTTCTTTCATAGTTACATACAGTCTTTTCATGTCCTCCGTGAAGACAACAGCAGCTACCTGTTACAAAATAACCCACACTATCAGAACCAACAAATCTGCTAATGTTTAAATTAAACTAATGATTTAAACAAATCTGCTAATGTTTAAATTAAACTAATAACCCACACTATCTGTAATTTATTACTTTCTGAGAAGCATTTTCAGAATACTGAATCATAATTATGTTGCAATTGGCTATGGTCATCTGTCTCCTTTTATATGATTTCTAGTCCCTACAAAATCTAGTTGGATCAAAATTCCTTTATAAAAGAAAATAAACAAACATTTTCAGCTCAAGGTATAGAAGATTGCAACTTTAACCACAATAAATACATGAATCTAACCATCAAAAGTGAGATATATAAAGGAGAAGGGCACTCACTTCAGAGCAATCAAGCTTTTGACAAAAATAGGTGTATGGAAGTTTGGGACGATAGCGCCACCATCTCTTAGCTATCCATAAAGCCCTGGCTCCCTGTGTGTCTGTGACCTTTTCCACCACATCCTTACGAAGACTATTTTCAACCTCCTTCATGTCAAATTCAATTACATATTTGGCATTTGAAGCATCTAATTGTTCAGCTAATTTGTCCTTTCTTAGTATCTCCTTCCATGAATGAAGCCTTTCACGCCAAGTTCCTCTATTTTCCTGAAGTTCACCTATCAAGCAAATATAAAAGAAACCCAATAATCAGACAGTATCAGAACACCATAAATAGCTATAACACAAGAAGTTAACCCCCCTTCAAATTAATTCAACTAAGAGTTAGCTTCCTTGTTGTATAGTAATAGTCCCGTTTCCCCCATCTCATGCAATATCTAGGGCCATATTCTCCATTTACATGTCCAAAAATCAAATCGTCTTACAACTTCAACTTCAAGGACGTTTGTCTTTAGTCCCTGGTAGTATAGTCCTCTCCCCCTATCCCACAGACTATCTCTAGTCTTCTTAGTTCCCCTTTTGTCCCTTCTACTTGAAAAATGACACTTTTCTCACTGGGGCATTTAAATTCTATATGGAACAATGCAAAAGTAAAAATTGCATGTTACAGTCTCAAATTCTATAGTCCTGCTTCCCCTATCCCACGCACTATCTCTAGTCTTCTTAGTTCCCCTCTAGTCCCTTCTACTTGAAAAATGACACTTTTCTCACTGGGGCATTTAAATTCTATATGGAACAATGCAAAAGCAAAAATTGCATGTTACAGTCTCAAACCAATGCTAAAAGAGGAGCAGTGCTTGCCACTTCCATCAACAAGCTATTACTTTTCAAACTGAAATCTCCATCAAAATTTTAAGAAAAATGATGTATAAAGCTATCACTATTATCTCAAACAAAAATATTAGCAACATGCTCATTCAAATTATGCAATTTTGGGGAAAACTTTCCTCGAGATTGATAGTTTCTCACCATAGATAACCTCATTATACTGGCATAGTAAATATAAAAGACAAGAGAAAAGAGAAATGCACATATTTGGCATGATAAAGTATATGTACAGAAACAGTCACTTCCAAATACAAAATCAAGAAAGGAAACTCATGCTCTGTCATTACCCCTAGCTACCGTTTAAAATACCAAGAAGATGCTGATCTCTGAATGTAGAAATTTTCTTGTCTGGCATGACTCATTAGCAAGAAACAACATGAGCATTTCCCTCATGCACCAAACAGATCATAAATTTAAGTATGCACTCAAACCCTTAGAAATGGTAACTTATGTTTCAAGATTTTATAAGGAAAAATCTCATATGCTCAATCTGCTTGAAGAATTAACTCAAAAAGTGTAGAGGGAAAGAACAGAAACAAGAAAAATCACAACAAAATGCATAGTAATAGACCATAGTACATATCGTATTTATTCAGGCTCATACATTAATACAGACTAACCTGAAATGCCCAAATCTTCCTTCAATTTTTTCTTTTCTTCTGCATTTAATCTCATATCCTTGTCAATAATTTGTTTCACATTCTCCTGTGGAGGCACTGGATCATCATTCCATGCATCTTCTCCAACATAAGAAGTATCTTGAATCAGTGTTCCATCAGGCCCTTCAATGAACTTCTTCATTTTCAAGCCTTTGGGTGTTATCTTCCTCCACATATTCTTCTTAAACCTGCATTTATAAGAAAACTTGGGAGCCATAATTTGAAAACACGCCATACTCCTTATCACAAAGTTACTTCTCAATCTAGTCTAACAAGATTGTGAATAGTCTCAAGAATGAAACTCCAAACTTTATTTGTAGATATCAAATAATCAACATGAACTAAAGGCAAGAAATTGTCAATCAAACATTAAATGCACATACTTTCTGACATTAACTGGAGATGGTTCAGGAATCAATGCCTCCATAAAAGCCTCTGTTAATAATCTTCTTTCTCTATCTAGATAAGGAGCTCGAATAGCTACGTACATTCTTTGACAAGAAAACAACATAACAAAAGCATAGAGAACCAGTGCACCAACTCGTTTAGGATCCCAAGTCTTGAAGTCCTGAGAACAACAGAAAACTGTGTCGTAGTTTACTTTTCCACTGAAAGCTTATAATGCAATGAAAATCAAATTTTAGCCATCTCCAACAACTGCCCATTTTCTTTCATTTTCCTGAAGGAATTTCTTCGGCTTTTCATTTTTCCTACTTTTACTAGGAAAGTAAAAGGAATTAAGCCATCTCAAACTAAACCAAATAAAAGGGGGAAAACAGTAAAATTACCTTCCAACGCTCCCACCTATTCCATTCAATGAACTCAGTCTTAAGCCCAGTAAACTGTACCTCAGCATGCTTGGCCTGCTCCTTGACATGCTCCATAAACTCACCGACCTTCACATTAACACCTTCAAAATCAAACCCAGTTTCCCTCTTGACTGACTCGCCGAGTTTCAGCAAAAAACGCTCAGACCCGAGTCGAACAGCCCGACTCAGACTTGGCCAAGAAAACCCATCAGACCCATTAGTATTTGCAGAGTAATGGATTCTAAAAGAGGGCTTTTGCGTTCTGCACCTGGGAGGAAACTGTAACAGAAAGGGATTGTGATGAGTAGTTTGCAGAGCTGAAGCATAGAGAAGTAGATTCTGTTTGTGTGGGACTAACACTCCTACTCCCATGTTCATTTTTTAGATTGGTTTATGCTTAGCGCAGCATTACTGTGTTACTGCTTTATGGGGAGGTTTTTGAGGTTTATCTTCTGCAAGCTGATGCTTTGTATTTTCATTTACAAATTTTCCTGATATATGAGTAGCAGATTTTTGAAAACCATTACAAAACGCAAATGATGGTTGAATTAGGGTTAGCCCACTGGGCCATATTAGAAACATTATGCCTCAGGCCCGATGTCCTTCCACTGCCAAGTGGCAACTAGGGAGTATTTTGATGTTACTGTTAGAAGCACACATAGTTACAAAAAAAAAAAAAAAAAGTAATTTATTGAAAATTGATATATATATATATATAAAGTAATTTTATATTTCATAAAAAAATCTGAAAAGTGTTTAAATAAAGAAATAGTTTATAAGCATTTGATAAATTAATTTAAACTATATTTTTGAAATATAAATTGATAAATAAGGGCATTATTTATATTTATATTTTCATGCCAAATGATTGATAGAAAAATTATTATCATATTAGCATCATTTAATTACTTTTTTATTTAATTTATCAAATGATATTTATTTATATTACTTAATATAATTGATTATTGATTTATGAATTAATTATTAAAAAGAAAAGCTTAAATTGAATTGGAGTGAATATCCTGACAAAAAATAATAATGCATCAAATATTTATTACTAATATTCTAATTGTTTATGATATTATATTAAGCTTTTCACTACTGATTTTTTGCACCGATAAATAATACTAATACATTTCCCTGAACAATTTTTTGAAAATAAAGAAAAATAAAAATAGTTTATAACAACGCAATTAATCCAATAATTAATTTAAATGATTACGAGAGTTCGATCCAATGTGAGCTATAAATATCAATAAATAAATAAATAAAATCACCATACACAAAAAAATATATAAATTATAATTGTCATTTGCTTCAGCACACTATTAAGAGAATCAATTTCTTTCAATCAGTATGGTACTATTGAACAAAATTTTCAATGAGACAGGATAATGTACACAACTGAGACACTACGCAGCGGCCAATTTGCGACTGCCATGATAATGCTTACTCCAAGCTCCATGTGCGGCAAGATTTGACCTCTGCTTTCATAGTCCGGACCTACTGTTTATACTTCATTGCAGGAATTCATGGAGGCAACAAAGTAATGTTGTTGATATTAGCTGTAAACCAAAACTATTAATCTGGATACCGAACTGATGGCAGCACAGTCAATACATTCTAATATGAAATCAATTTGGCCTCGGATCTCCAGAAGCCACCCAGCTTATCCTGCTAAATTTTGGAAAAAGGTACTAGGCATTTCTATTTAATAGCTGCATCAGCAACCAAGTGGCACAACTCATATGCATCAAGGAGACAGGAAAACCACGATTTTCTCAGCAGCTATATTTCATCTATCAGAAGACATCGCCTCCTCAATTCTCCTGATTGCAACACTTAAACTGCTACTGCTTAAGCAGTGACAAAAGGAGCAAAATTTAGCATCTGTCTGCAGCAGAAAAATAGCAAATCAAGAGTATGGCGAGGAGATACATGAGCTACAGATAATGGGGGTTGCCAAAGGACACAGATGCTGCGAAACAGGTTTTCATCATTTTCTCCACCCTCTGCTTCACCACAAACAAGAGCTTCAGCAGAAATGCCAGCAAACAGCACCATACAGTACCTGAACATCATATCATAACCAGCATCATGAAAAATTCACACCAGTTTTGTTCTACCAAGTTAGATAACAATATAGTCCGAGCAGGGCAAACAAGCAATCCAGTTAAATACATGTTGTCAATTATCCTTCTAACAAACTTCCATTAATCAGGTGTCAAGACACAAAATTGAAGACAACTAGGCAGTTGACTGTCTGTTGTAGATTTAGCTCTTTACACATATCGAGTATCAAACAAGACTGCACATCTACACCCACCTGTCAAAGGTAGTGCCACTTAGTTGTCCTTCAGCAAGCTCATTACTCATCTTTTCATGCCGAAACTGAGTTCCCACCTAAAGGAACATGATAACTTTGAGTTCCTGTTGCCACTGACAAATGCTACATGATTCTAAAGCTTTATCATAAGAATCTAGTTAAATACTTTAACAATTATTGGTGGAATCAACAGAGATTAGCGGACAGACATAAATAGCTGAATTGAAGAATAACATCAAAGCAAACAATATGGAAACACAAGATGCATTGACTTATGTTCTTTGAACATTACAGCCAAAAGTTCGACTGATACTCAAAAAGGTGTCACCTATTATAATTTGTAGAGTGTCATCAAATAAAATTGAAATTCAGAACCTTCAAGGTTTCAACAGTTTCCATCAGTCGGCATACAGGAAATTATTGAGGGAAGTGACACATAAATTTAAGCACCAGTGAAGTGAATGTTATTTGTCACAGAACCAAAAATCTCTACTTAATTATTTTCCAGCAGTCATCAAGCAGGAAACTATAAAGGGAAGCACTGCATAAAGTTAGCACCATCAAAAATCAATGTTATTTGTCAATAAACTGAAAATTTTATACTTTATTATTTAGGCAATCAGGCATCACTATTCAGGATCATACCATTCAAGTTTTTCTTTTTCCTCTTGAATATCAAAATTCCACAAATGAAAAAACTAGCAGAGATGTGTCTGAAAAATCCCATTAACTCCAATAATTGGACAATCAAACATAATGCATAGAATGTATTTATCAATTATTTTTCATCAAAAGAGGACATACTAGCACGATTATTCAGAAGCATGACAAATTTGCAAACTAAAGAAGGAAGTTCCATAAAAACCATGATCTGAACAGGGGTTCCTGGCCTTGGATGCCCATTTGCATTGCAACAATCGGATCTAAAATCACACCACGAATTGGACAACCCATAAGGTATGCTGCAAAATGAATTTGCCAATAAATTACAAAGGCTATTACTGACAAGAAATTGACTCCTGGCTTGAATCAGGTCACTGCCAAAGGTGCAGACATAGCTTTCTACATTTGACTGGAGCTTTGTCTGTCTACTTATTGAGTGTGCACTTAGAGCTTGTTTGGTACAAATGAATTCCATAAAAATCTTATGGAATTCGTTTACAAATCCACACTTGCCATATTTAGTATACTAAAAAAATTTATTTAGAATTCTGAACTTTTAATTCAATGAAATTGGTTATGATTGAGTCAAATTTTATCAAAATTGATAAAATTTAGAAATAAGGTCTAAAATAACAGGGACACAAGCTTTTAAAGCTACAAACTTAAAGTACAACTTATTAAATTCAAAATGAATTCTACACTTGATCCAAATATGAGAATTCGTTTACAAATAAATTTTTAAATTTTTTAAAATGAAATTCATTTGCAAATCAAATGAGTTCAACATGGATTTATTTCAAATGCCGTGTAAGGTTCCAAAGGCCCATTTTCATTTTTAATTTTTATTTCTATATGAAGAAGACAACATCCTGTTGCAACATCTAAATCAAGCAAAGTACATACCTACCAGAAGATGACCTGCCTCATGCACTAAAATTCGGCGCTTTTATGGTGCCCAGTAACTTGAGATTTGAGCTAAACCGGTACCGCCAAGGAAAAAAAAAATAGAGTCTACAAAGGCTAGTCCTTATATGGCTGCAAGGTTAGTTCTGATATCAATCCCTCGTGAAAGAAGAAAAGATACTCCGCCCAGAAAAGCAACCAATGCAAATTGTGAAATTCCAGAAAGGCCCCACTTCTTTGGAGCAAATTTAGACACTGGATAGAAGAATGGAAAACAATAGACACAAGTTAGTGTTATAACAGTCAGCTACCCAAACCAAAATAGCCACTATGTACTCTAATCAACTACAGCTTAGTTCCAAACTAGTTGTGGTCACTTTGATAAAAGAAGAATCTAAATTAAAAGTGGAACAAGAAAAAAAAAACATAAATCTGAAGACTGAGTAAAAGCGTTATACTATAAGCACCTTCTAAACCCGTGGAAGACTTGAAGACAGTTGCTGTCACATCTCTGGGACCCTCCAAAACTGCAGAAGGGGAACATAGGAAACTCAATTAAGGTTCTAGCTTAAATATGATGCGAAAAGACAGGGAAGCAAGAAGGCAATCATCTGATGTATCATATACAAATGATCGTCCTAATCATACAGATCACAGCAAAGAATTCCAGAGTAAAAAAGAAAATGGAAGAACAGGTGCAGAAACTTAAATGCATTACATATCGATATGCATAATATGTGATTATTAAAACTTGAGATTCCAACAAAGTCATTGCCTAGTTTATTGAGATTCTCTGATATATTATTTCAAGAAAACACAGTTACAAAGCATGTGTACGTCTAGCATGATTCCTAAAATAACGCCAAAACAGTTAGATCAATAATTTGTGGAAACTTAAAGCCATGCTGCCTTATCATCAAATGGCAGCAAGAACACAGAAACTTATAGCTAAAATTGCAGCGAAATAAGACATAACTTATCATACTAAATGCAAAAGACTTGACTTTACGAATTTTCCAAAGTTGGGCAAGAAGCCTCTGTTCTTAGGAACCCACAAGCATTGCCAACAGCCTCATATCATCAGCATTCAAATAAGTGTCCAAAACCTCCCAATCCCTTTGTAACCCATCAAACGATTTCAACTCACCAATAGAAGAACGAGTCGGCTCAGTAGGTAAAGACCCCACAAACTTTTCAGCTGAATTATCATTGTTTTTATTGGTTTCTATGGATTTCAAGAACCTGAGAGCTCTGGCAACGTATTCGTGCCATCCTCTTGAAGCTCTTGTAATGAGTTGGGGTTTCTTATTAAGGGATGTTTGGAGGAAAATAAAGGAAAATTGGGAAGAAAACAGGTGAGGGAAAGAAAGAACGTGCGGCAAATTTTTAAGGTGCAAAGAACGACGAGGAAGATCCATGAATGAAATGCCTTTTGGATGAGAAACACCAGATGTTTTAGCTGGTTTTCAAACATCTTTAGATTTTTACCATTTTGAATAAATAACTCATAAAACTTTTCCATATAGTGAATTTGCAAATAATTTAGGGCCTTTAATATATTCTTTTTTCTAAATAAACAATAAAATATTAAAAATCATAATTTATAATTTGTAATTTTTAAATATTTCTCCACTATAATACATTAAACCTTGCGTTGGGTGAGGTTTCGCATGGCACATAATTCCCATTTTGAAAATTTTATATTTTTTTTCTTCATTTATATTTTATAAAATGCCATTTTTTCATGAATTATTTTCCATTTCTCCATTCCTTATTTTTTATTTCTGCATATCATAATTCCTTCTTGATAAATAATATAAAATAATAAAAAAGATATTTTTAAAATACTTTTAGTATTCATTATTTTAAGATTTCAAACAAAAAATAAAAAAGTCAAAGTGAGAGTAAACACCCTTTGAATCTATATATTTTTAATTATGAAAAGTAGTTATGCTTTTAGGGTTTATGAATACATGGATTAAATCAATATAATCAAATCATTATTTAATAATTGCATACTTTTTTATTAAGTTTTCTGTAAAAAGTTTTTGTTAATAATGAGTATGTTTAATATCATTGTAGTTTTTTATTTTCTATTTTTTAATTTTAAAAATTAATATTAACAAATTATTTTTAAAAAATTATTTTGTATTCTTTTATATAATTACTAACATATTTTAAAAATAAAAATTGAAAATCATAAAATTGAATTTAAAAATCTTATTTTTATTTTTTAAAAATAAAAAAGGGAAAATAATTTCAAAATTGGCTCAAGAAACATGATTATTGATGAATAAAGTATATCTATATAGATAAGTATATTGATAAATAATATAAATTTATATGTGTGAAAACTATAATAAAATTATGTATATAATAAAATATGTGGGAAAAGAAAAACCCACAAGCATGAGAAAGTGAAAGGAAAATAAAACAACAGAAGGAAGGCATGAGATGGCCGTCGGTTGTTGTGATGGGCAAATAGGAGAGTGAATTTGAGCATATGATATGCAGCGAATCTTGAACCTCTCCTCGACGATAAGAGAAAATCTGAAATATAATCCATTCATTTCCTCTCTTTGTTCTTCCCGTCCACATCCTCTCTCTCTACATATATATTTACAAAATCAAACATCTTACCTTTAGTCCACACATTTTCACCCATCTCTCTCTAAACAATGGCCTCTGCTACCACTCCCACTGCCCTTTCCCTTCTTAAAACCACAGCTTCTTCTTCCTCCACCACCCGCTCCCGTGCCTCCCTTCTTCCCGTTTCCTCCGCCGGTTTCCGCACCACCACTGTCCGTGGCCTCGGCTTCGCTGCTGCCGACCCTCTTTTCTCTCACCATGTGGCGTCCAGAATCCGATCGGTTGGGTCCGTTAAGGCATCCAGGGCAGTGGTATCCATGGTCAAAAAGAGCGTCGGGGATTTGACTGCGGCGGATTTGAAGGGGAAGAAAGTCTTGGTGAGGGCTGATTTGAATGTGCCTTTGGATGATGCCCAGAACATCACTGATGATACTAGAGTTAGAGCTGCTATCCCCACCATTAAGCATTTGATTCAGAATGGGGCTAAAGTCATTCTTTCTAGTCATTTGGTATCTTCTTTTTCCTTCAATTTTTGAGCTTTTTTCTTTTCTGCTTTCATCAATAATTCAAATTTCACATATTGAACAACATTGTTTGTAGGGCGTTGATCCCTGATTTATATATGGTTAAGAACTCGGCCAAAGTTAAAATCTCTTTTTTTTTAAAAAAAAAAAAAATTTCTTTTTACTTGTTATGGTGATTTTGAATGCCATTGTCTTTGCATTACTTCTAATTATAACTCAGTCAGTTAATGGTTGCATTTGGTCTGAAAAGTGAGTTTTCGAATCTAACTACTGCCACTATTGGTTTGAATATTTGATATGTCTGACTTCATTGTCTATATACCAAATAGGGCTGCGTGTGATCAACAAACACGGTCTGAAATGTATCTTTTTTTGAATTATCAGGGACGGCCGAAGGGTGTTACTCCAAAGTTCAGCTTGGCACCTCTTGTACCCCGTTTATCAGAACTCCTTGGAATTCAGGTATTGATTGTAATTTTCATTGTTTGGGAATGCAAGGAAAATAACTTTTATTTTTTTATTTTTATTTTTCCTTCAAATTAGAGAGAAAATATGATGATTAAAGGGAATTATGATGAATTTATTTTTTTGTCCTTGATATTTTTATATTGAAGAGGAAAAATAAATTTATTTCTCCTCTATTGTCCAAACATGAAGAGAAAATAAATGAAGAAAAATAAACTTTATTCTTTATCCAAATATGAGGATGAAAAATTAATAAAGAAAAATAAAATTGATTTCTTCTTTATTTTCTTTCTTCCCTAAATATTTTTCCAAACATAGGGTTAGGAAATATAGGTTAAGAAGAAAAAACTGAAGCAAGTCTGTGCTTACTAGATGGAGAAACTGACTCAAATATGCTAATTGAGCAGGTTGTGAAGGCCAATGATTGCATTGGCCCGGAAGTGGAAAAACTGGTGGCTTCCCTACCTGAAGGAGGCGTTCTTCTCCTTGAGAATGTGAGGTTTTACAAGGAGGAAGAAAAGAATGATCCTGAATTCGCTAAGAAGCTTGCTTCCCTAGCAGATCTTTATGTGAATGATGCATTTGGCACTGCACATAGAGCACATGCCTCGACTGAGGGAGTCACAAAATTCTTGAAACCATCTGTTGCTGGCTTCCTCTTGCAGAAGGTAGGTTTTTTTTTTTTTTTTTTTTTTGAATTATTGTCTTTGGAATCGTGATCATTTGTGATAAAATCTTCCTCAAACCTCTTGTGACCTCTCTATGAGACTGGTTTCCATGAGTCAATCTTTGCCTTGTTTCAGATAATCAGTGTATTCACTGTTTTAATCCTTGACATGGCTGTGGATAATTATATTATCTTCAACTATACACTTCTTGATCTCCTACCCCGCCCACCCTGAAAAAAAAAAAAGAACTTTTGATACTTATCAACATTCCATATTTTTGCAGCCTCACGTAAAGACTTTAAACTTAGCTTGCCTCATTTCCTTCTAAACTTCCAGTTACATTGTAATTTGTTTCTCCCTGTCTTGTTTTAGGAGCTGGACTACCTTGTTGGGGCAGTTTCAAACCCAAAGAGGCCATTCGCTGCCATTGTAGGTGGTTCTAAGGTCTCATCCAAGATTGGAGTTATTGAATCACT